>PVKS010024897.1:0-30540 GCA_004027875.1 Aplodontia rufa | reverse complement strand
CCCGGGTCTGGGAGCCTAGAGAGGCACAAATAGCTGCAAACACAGGTTTTCTCAGCCTGTGAACCGGGAGAGGCCAGAACACATCCACTGGTTTATTTTCCTTGTGTGTCCCCATCAAAATGACTCACGCCGCTTTGCGCTGGGCAAGCCGTCCAGCCTCTGTCACCCTGTGGGATATATGAGTTGGGGCCCCAACCTTCCTTTCTCTAAAGAGGGAGTCTTGTTTCCGCTTGGTTGATGCTAACAATTCAGACCCAACTACACGAAACTTGCTGACAAAGGTCCCAGTGCTACGGAGAGGGAGTTGCCCACAAAAGAAGATCAGAAGGTTGCCAAGAATTACAAAGTGCTGGGGACTGGGCAGCATCTGAACTGTGCCCCAGAGCCCTCCTGTATTCAAGTTGGAAGGCTTTGCTAGGCAGAAGGTTCTGAGAACTGATGATTTTCAAAAGGTTCCCTTGGAGGGAAGCTGTTCTTGTTCTCCAGAAATATTCCACTGCCACAGGGTCTGAGAGCCACGTGGTGTCTTTACAGGTCACCTCAAGTGCCTGCATTCAAGGTCTGCTGGCCATCAGCATTCCCTGGGTTGAGGGGAGTGGGGTTTTGCAAAACCCTGATGCTCAAATCCTCCCTCTCTGGATTATGACATTAGAATCTCTGGGCATGGGAACTGAGCACCAGTGTTTTTAAAACTCCCCAGGGACTTCCAATGTTCAGTCAAGTCTGAGAACTTCTGATCTGGACTCTTAGTGTTGTCTGTAGAACTTTCTAGAAATGCACACACTCAGGTCCCACTGAATGAGTCCTGCTGAACCAGAAATCTGTTTTAACAAGATCACCTGATAACTTGTATGTGCATTGAACTTTCAGAAGCAGTTACTCTTTTTGAAACACTATGGCAACAATGAACCCAGATTCTCTCTCTGCAGCTACCAGATGGAGTTGTGTATTAGCTGCCCCCTTTAAGAGGGACCTGATTCACACTCCAGTTTGCCTGAGTTTTTACCTGGCCAGATTTATTAACTTCTATTACCTCCTTTGCTCCTTTCAGATTTTTTTAAATTATTGTGACAAAACATACATAAAATAAAATTTACTATTAGAGACATGCAGCACACTCATAATCAATGCAACCATCACTGCTATCTAGTTCTGAAGCACATTCATAACCTCAAAAGGTAGCACCATACCTTCTATGCAGTCACTCCCATTTCCCCCTCCCCTCAGGCCCTGGCATCCACCAATCTGCTTTCTGTCAGGATGGTTTTGCTTAGTCTGGATGTTTCCTATAAATGGAATCATACAATGTGTGTGGCCTTTTATGATTGGCTTCTTTTCTCAGCATAATGCTTTCATTGGTTCATCTATGTTGTAGCATGTATCAGCACTTCATTCTTTTTCATGATGGAATAATATTCCATTGTATGGATATACTACATTTTGTTGGCCCATCCGTCAGTTGATGGACATTTGGGTAGTTTCCAGTTTGGGGTTATTGTGAATGGTGCTGCTTTGAACATTTGAATAGAAGTTTTGTTTGAACACCTGTTTCTAATTCTTTTGGGTATCATAACCAGGTGTGGACTGGTTATGCTGACTCATATGGTAATCCTATGTTTAAAATTTTGAGGAACAAAGAGTTTTCCACAGTGTACCATTTTATATTCCCACCAACAATGAAAGAGGGTTGTAATTTCTCTACATCTTCACTAACACGTGTTATTTTCCATTTTTTCTTTTTAAATACTAGTCATACTGATGGGTCTAAGGTAGTGTTTCTCTGTGCACTTGATATGAATGTTCCTACTAAGTAAAGATGAATATCTTCTCTTGTGCTTGTTGGCCATCTATATATCTTCTTTGGAAGAATGTTTAAGTTCTTTGCTTGTTTTTAAATTGAGATAGTTGTCTTTTTATTGTTGAGTTGAAATAGTTCTTTATATATTCTGGATACCAGATCTTTATCATTTGGTAATATTTGGTAATATTTCCTCCCATCCTATGGGTTAACCTTCTTGATAGTATTTTATTGTTATTGTTGCTTTTTTGTTTTTGTTTTTTTTAAAGAGAAAGAGGGACAGTGAGAAACAGAGAAAGACAGAATCAATATTATTTAGTTTTTCATCTGATTTTTGTTGCTCTAACACTTAGTTGTGTAAGTGGTGCTGGGGTTCAAACCTGGGTCCTTGTGCATGCCAGGAAAGCACCATAACTGCTGAACCACCACTACAGCCCCTTGATAGTGTTCTTTGATGTACAAAAGTTTTTAATCTTGGTTAAGTTCAATTTCTTTCTTTTGTTGTTTGTGCTTTTGGCATCATAGAATCTGACATTTTTTTTCACCTGGATAAGATCAGTAGATAGGAATTAAGAGGGATCTGAGGGAAAAGGGAATAAAGGTGACTTGTGATTTTTATGTTCAGTTCAGCAGAAGATCTGCTGCATTTTTACAAGGTTCTTCAGCTAGGTACATAAACATCTATGTGTAAATCTATGTGTGTGTATACGTAATATAGTCAGTTGATTACAACTGTTGGATTACATTTCTCAAACTCTAACCATTGGATATTAGCTGGAAATCTTCATCAGGTTGGTCTTTCTAAAAACTAGTTCTAAACGATGTATGGAATGATTATAAAATATTTTTTCTGATTTTAATTAAATTTAATGTCACAAGGAAAAAGCAAACATTTGGGGGAAAGCATGCTATGCCGCTTTTGTTCCACTTAACACACTTTTGGAAAATTAGTGTATTTGGCCCCCATCAAACCTACTGTCTACCTGGTAGCAGCTCATCCACACACAAGAAGATAACTTTCCTCCTGCATTCCAGCCTTGGCAGCAGGTACTGCACTTGTTGAGGCCACACAGCAAGTTAAAATTTGAATTGTGCCTTCTCATTTCAAGCAAGGACATGGGTCCAACAAAAAGTCTGACCCGTCATCCACTGGCCTCTGATCGGAACCACTGCAAATGACTGCTATCATTGGTACCTAATCTTCCCCATGACCCTGGAAATGGTTCCATAATTATTTACCACCTGAAGAAACTGAGCTGATTAAATAACACACAGATTGGGTCGGCGTTAGGTCTTAATCTTCTGGGTATGTGTCCAAAGCCCACATTCTGACTCTCCAGGCGAAACTCTTCGGGTAAGCTCAGCCCCCGTTCCGACCAGCAAGCACCCGGGGGCGTGCGCGGTCCCGGCTTCAGCGCATGCTCTGACTCCGCCCCCGCCCGCCTTCCGCCCCGCCCCCTCAACCGCGCAGGCGCACTCCTCCCAGAGGCCCTCCGCGAAGGGGCACCGAGGCGGCGCCGAAGTCGCAACCCAGCTCTGGAGTCTTCCGCACGCCGTGCGCAAGCGCAGGGCTGGGTGGCGGTCGTGCCAGCCGGGTGGCGATGGCGGCGGCGGTGGAAGGTGCTTCGCCCGAGCTGGCGGCTTCAGAGCAGCCCGGGGAACTGCCTGCCTCGGTGCGGGCGAGCATCGAGCGGAAGCGGCAGCGGGCGCTGATGCTGCGTCAGGCCCGGCTGGCGGCCCGGCCCTACCCGGCGACGGAGGCTGCGGCCACTGGAGGTTCGGGCTCTGGCGGCGCTTTTCCCTTCTCCTCTCTCTTCTTCCTTTTCCTGCCTCCGCCTTGGCGCGGGTGCGCGTCCGCTCCGCTCAGGTCTGCGCGCAGATCCTCCTGCAGTCTCGGGAGGAACCGCCCGGGGGCCCTGTCCCAGCGTCCTGTGGTCGCACCGTGCGATTCCGCTGTGGGACCCGGGCTTCCTGACTCCCAGCACCGGGCTCTCTCGCTGCTCCGCGGCTGTCCAGCTTCGGTCTTTCGTTCGGGGATGTAGCCGTCCCCACCGGAAGGACCATCCAGAACCTGTCCGCTGCCTGCTGCGCCTTCACCAGCCCCAGAATGAGCCTTGTATGAAGCTTTCAGAGCCTAACCCATTTAGAGAATAAGCTGGCACCTGCTCTTTTGTTCTTACATCCCTCCTACCAAAAGCGACGGAGTGAACGTCTTTTTCATGGAGGTACAAGACAGACAACAGAACTGAGCCCCTGCCTTCATGGGACTGACAAACACTCGTCGCGCTGCACACTTGTCAGATTGTCTCGTTGGATTCCGTGTTTTACTGAAGTGGCAATTGAGACCAGTGAAGGAAAGGAAATTCCTCAGGTTCAAGTGCACAGGCTAATCAGAACTAGACCTTGATCATGTGACACTGGGTTCAGGGCTTTTCCTTGCCCACCAGTTACCTCTTCTATTAGGCATCTTTCTTAGATCGTTTCTCTTGTGGGAGCTTGGTTACATCTTTCCCCTTTGTTAAGGCAACCCTTGGCCGACTGTCATGCTTTTTATCTATCAATCATATTTCTAGGTCCTGGGGTTGCTCTTGGAAGTAATTCACCCAAATTATTTCTACAGAATTCCTTGAGTTTGTTCCCTCATTTCTGTCCCTACTTCTGCCTTATATCATGTTTTATTTGGTTGCCGCAGTAACCTAGAGTTTTTTTTTTTTTAATGTCATCCATCTAAGTCACAAATCAATCTTTCCTATTTAAAGCCCTTCCAAAGTTTTCTGTTGCCCCCAGGATAAACCCTAAGCTCTTTTTCATCACCTGTGTCCTCCGTATTTTCCCGGCCTCCTTTTTTTCCACCACATCAGTAGTGCAGCTCCTTACCTTTCCAGCACACACCTTTTGCCCTCTATGCCTTGTACCTGGAACCTTCAGCTCAAGTGATTTGTTTATCACTCTAGTTGAAACTGCTTGAAATCAGATACTTGGTCTTGGGTTTTATTCTGTCTCAAGTCCTGAACACAAGTGTGATACTAATTGATGCTCAGATCTTTCAACGATGGAGTGAAATGTAGAGATGCCTTTGCCCTCCAGTGTTGTCTCTGACATACCCCAACAAAGTGCGCCTTGCTGTGATTCACTATTGAACAATAACGCTTATGTTTAAAGCAGTGTACAGCTTAAAATTGCTTTTAGAGATGACATGGAATTTGCTATGTTGCTGCTGACCAGAAACTCTTCTTCCTGGCTTTTGCAGGTAGAGAATCTGCTTGTTTGTGATCAAGCAGGTTAGAGAAGTTTTCCAAGCCATCTGAAAATACAAATATTTGTGTAACACTTTGTAATGCATAAAAGTGCTTTTCATAATCTTTCTCGATTTGATGGACACCTTGAGAGTTAGGTATAATCATTCTCCCATTTTCCAAATAGGAACTTAGACTTTTTTTTTAGAAAGAGGGACAGTGAAAAAGAGATTTGTTTTCTTGGTTTTTTGTTTTTTAGTGTGGTTTTCATTGCTCTGACACTCAGTTGTGTATGTGGTGCCAGGCAAGCACCGTAACCGTTGAACTTCTGCTTCAGCCCCCAGCACATAGACATTAAATAACTACCTTGAAAGCGCTCCCCCTCTAATCTGCTGGTAATGTCTACATCTGTGCAGGTCCTCCCCAACTTTCAATACCCTGGCAAAGTGTAGAGAAGGAATTCCAATTCTGATGAATGTGGTAGTTCAGCGGCTCGGGAGGCTGAGGCAGGAGGATCTCAAGTTCTTAAGTGACTCATCAGTGGTAACTTTGGATTCAGTTCCTGGTACAAAAAAAAAAAAAAGCCAATTCTGATTAGATCCAGATCACCGAGGAAACTAGAAGATAATGTAAGATGAGGCAAATTGGCTCTCACAGTGTTGGGTAGGTCCAGCTGGTGAACTGGTGAGGTCTTGGCCCTTTTGGGAGCAAATGAGTCTGTATCCTGTTTGAGTACCCCACCCCTCATTTCATCATCCTGACTTTTGAAAGGTTTTTGCACTTGAGAAAAAGTATACTTGAGAATTTTAACTCTTTATTATGCATTTTGCAATTTTCCCACCTCAATTTGTTTGCTGTTACAGTGAATCACTTCATGCTTCTAACTCTAAACCCAAGGCAGTTTTTAAATACTAACATTTCTCCAGTTAGGCTTGTCCCGTTTGCTCACTGTTAGTTCTGGTTAAAATAATCCTCTTAAAGAGATTTTGGCAGTGTATAGTGAAGTTAACATTTAGTAACTATGGTATTATTGTTATCACTTTTTTAATAGGCTGTCAAAGATGTTGTCGGTCTGTCTTCCTGAGTCTCTTGTGAAGAAACAAGTTCACAACGCAGGCCCCAGACGGCTGTTCTTAGACCATTTGAAGATTACCTTCGGGCTAGTATGTAGGAACTTGGATTTTGGCATGTTCTCACTACTCCCTAACTGGTGGCCTTCTGTGGCCAAATTATTATGTTTATTTGTACTGTGTGTGTGTGGTGGTTTTTTGTTTTTGTTTTTGTTTTTAAATAACTGCCTAAACCTCTGAGAGTCTGGGATTTTTGGGTGCTGGGAGTAGTGTCCCTTAACTCCACGGGGAAGGAAGCTCCTGAGCTCACCCTTGGCTCAGTGTATCTTTTTACCAGGTTGTTAATTTTTCTTCTTTAAAATATTGTTTGTAATAAATGAGTAAAACTTATGGTGGTCATTGGTACATGCCTGTAATCCTAGCTACTCAGAAGGCTGAGGCAGAGGATCCCAAGTTCAGGGCCAGCTGGGTGACCTTAGCTAGACCCTATCTCTATGTACATACATACATACATACATATGTAAATGTAATTAAAGTGTTTTTTTTCTCTGTGAGTTGATGTAGCAAATTAATTTTAACCCAAGGAAGGGATTGTGGGAAACCTGATTTATAGCCAGTTGTTCAGAAGCACTTGGGACTTGGATTTGGCATCTGAAGAGAAGCAGTGTTAGAGACTGAGCCATCCTCTTCTGAGATCCGACTCTGGATACATAGTGTCAAAATCGAGTTGAATTCTCAGACACCTAGTTGGGTGTCCATCAGAGAAATGTGGGGTGTGTGTGGAAACCTGCGTTCCCCCTCCCGCTGTAACAGAAGTGTTGTGTTGAATGGTGTTTATCCTATTTCTAATAGGAGCTAAACCTCGAATGTGCCGGGGAGCTCAGAGCTACTTGAGCTCTGGTAGATTTGTTGTAGCCATATGAGTCATCCTGGGCTTTGTTTAGAGAAGGCCTCATTTCCTCCTCTAAAAAGCAAGTGACTTATGTTACATGCTTCCAGAGTTTCATCTGAATCTCTTAAGAGTCCATTTTTACATCACTGGTAAAGGTTCAGTTGCGCTGGTTAATTCATATCCATGAGTCCCTAAAGGTTTCTAGGTCTGTACTACATGGCTATGAAACAGGGGCAGGGTGTAAACTGGAAAGCAAAAACTGGTAATAAATTAAAGTTTTGATCATGGAAAGCAAGGTAGAATGAATATGAAGTCTTATGACGATTTCTTGGAACTGAACTGTGTTGTAGCAGTGAATCCAGTCCACATGTTTCAAGAGTTATATAGGTGCTGATATTTTTTATCTTTGCCATAATTTTATTTTTGTGTACAAAACAGTTTTTATTTTCTGTTTGTAATAACACATGGCATGGAAAAGACTGAGAAGAGCTTGCTTGGACTAGTGGAAGAGGTATTCAGAGTCTCGGGATGGAGCAAGGTGTAGCAGCAGAGAGAAACTGGGCTTTGTTGTGGGCATGATTTAGCACTGTTCAGGATCTTGCCGAAGTCATTGCGTTGACTACTCCAGCCTCCCTCCTCCCCCAAATACTTTTTTTTTTTTGATTCCCAGGTTTTTTTTTTTTTTTGGAAGCTATTGCGAATGGAGTAGTTTTCTTAATTTCTTTTTCAGTAAGTTCATCATTGGAATAAAGGAATGCTATTGATTTGTGTCATACATACTTTGTTAATATACTAGTTTATATTCTATTCATATTCAGGTAGTCAATCATGGATATTTTTATTTTTTAAAGAGAGGGAGGGAGAGTGAGAGAGAAAGAATTAATTTTATTTTAGTTTTTCATCTGGTTTTCATTGCTCTCTTAGTTGTGTAAGTGGTGCTAGGGTTCGAACCCAGGTCCTCATACATGCCGGGCAACCATGATACTGCTCAGCTACCACATCAGCCCCTCAACCGTGGATTATTAACATACTTACATAAAAGTAAATTTTTCTTAAAAAGCCCAGAGAGAAGACAGGATGCTATGTCCTCCATCTAAACATGAGAACTTGACCTTCTCTTTGTTTCCCTCTGTCCTCCTCCATACCTGTTCTGACCTCCCTTGTGGGACAGTGTCTGATAGTTTAGCTTAATTGCCAGTTTGAACTTTTCTTTCTTTTCCTTTTTTTTTTTTGTACCAGGGATTGAACCCAGGGGTGCTTAATCATTGAGCAACATTCCAAGTCCTTTTTATGTTTTGGTTTTGAGACAGGGTCTTGCTAAGTTACTGAGGGCCTCACTAAATTGCTGAGGCTGGCCTTGGTCTTGTGATCCTCTTGCCTCAGCTTCCCAAGTCTCTGGGATTATAGACATATGCCACCATGCCCAGCTCCCACTTCCCCTCCTGATTCTCATTGCACTTACGGTCACTTGCTACACTGTTCATGAAATCAAAATAATATACTCACGGACATTCATTCCTTATCTATTCAGCCTGTGGACACTCAGAATGTTTACCATTTGACCGAGTAACAGATAATAAAGGCTTTCTGTCTTATATACGGTAGTGTGAGAATTGCTATTAACTGTGGAAACAGGCTTATTGTAATCTTATCTTCTCATTTAATAGAGGGAGAATTTAAGGTTAGAGAAGGTGAGTAATTTAAGCACGTGTTAAATCTGACTTTTTTTTAAAAATTGAGTTGTAGTGCATTAATATGTAAAATGGACTCCTCTGATTTTTACTTGTGTATCTATCTGCTCAAGATACAGACACTTCCTGAGGCTTAGTGGTTTCCCTGGTGTTCCTAGTCAGTGTGAGACCCTGTCCTCTGAAGTAACTATCGTTTTGATCGTTCGGTTAGTGTTTTCTAGCTTTGAACTTAATGTAAATAGAACCATACAGTGTCTGGCTTTTGTTCAACGTAGTATCTGAGAGGTTCATTTGTTGTATGTGTTGGTGGCTTGTTCCTTTACATGCTGTGTGACATTTTGCATTATGCCACAAATATCATTTTCCTTTTAATGGATATTTGTGTTGTTTCCAGTTTGGGACTATGGTGAACATGCCCTCTGAGAAGCTTCTTGTACTTGTCTTTTTGTGAATATATGAACTAATTTGTATTGTATATATGCCAAGAGATGGACTTGCTAGCTTCTAGGAGGGTGTGCGTTCAGCCCTAGATGGAATCGCTGGCTTCTAGGAGGGTGTGCTTTCAGCCCTAGATGGAATTGCTGGCTTCTAGGAGCGTGTGTGTTCAGCTCTAGGTGGAATTGCTGTCTTCTAGGAGGGTATGCGTTCAGCTTTAGCAGAGTTGCCAGACACTGTCACCAGCAGTGATGTCAGTATGACAGTCTGGTAGCTCCACATCCTCACCGTTTGGTGTTGTCAGTGTTCATTGTAGACGTCCTGGTGGGAGTGGAGTGATATTTCCTTATGTTTTGATTTATATTTTCCTGGTGGTTAATGAGGAGGAGGACCTTTTCTGTCCTTACCAGCCATTCCTTGTTTGTGAAGTGCTTATTCAGGTCTTTTGCCCACTCTTTAAAAAAGCTGGGTCGTCTGTCTCCTTTTCCAGGATTTCGTTGTATATTATGAATCCTTCGCCGGTCAGATATACTGCAGACAGTCTTTCCTCGTTTGCTTCCGGTCCTGCAACTCTCATAATGGTGCCATGAGATATAGAAGCTCTTAATTTTAATCAAGTCCAATGTAATGGCTTTTCCCTTATGGTTAGTACTTTTTGTGTATTTTGAAGATTTTGGCTGCCTCAAATTCGTGAAGTTATCTCTCTTTGTTTTCCTCTAGGGGTTTTATTATTTCACCTTTCACATTCATTATTACAATTAATTTTAAAGTTTTTAAAAATATGTGTGTAATGCTTCAGGTTGGGTCAAAGGTCACTCATTGAAAGAACATCTTTTCCTGACTGTACTATAATGGCACCTTTGTCATGAATCCTAGCACCATTTATTGAAAAGATTATCTTTTCCCCACTGAGAGCCTCTGTCATAAATTAAATGACCAGGTTTGTATAGGTCTACGTCGGGACTCCCTCTTCTGTTCTGTTGGCCTATTTATTTTTGTGGTAGTACCTTAGTGTCTTAATGAAGGTTGAAAATAACTCTTTAAGTCTGGTTGTATAATTCCTCCGATTTTGTTCCTTAAGATTCTCTTGGCTACTTCAGGTTCTTTTTATTCACATATAAATGGTAGAGTCAGATCATCAGCACCCTGTTATCCCTACCCCTGCACACCCCCACTGCTGGGATTTTGACTGGGTTCACTGTGACCCTTTTGGGTAATTTGGGGAAAATTGACATTTTTACAGCATTGGGACTAAAGATCCATATGTGGATAAATACCATTTTGCTTTGTTCTTTTCAACCTTAACGCCTTTTTGGTTTTCTTGCCATAGTGCACAGGTTGTGGCCTTCAATGCAGGTTTGAATAGAAGTGGTGATTTGAACATCCTTGTGTTTTTTGATATACATTAAATTTAAAGAAAAGTATCTGTTTATGCACAAGGAACATATGGCCTTAGCTAGTTCAATTGATAACCACTTTATTCACTTTTTGTAGGCATGGCTAAGGTAAAAGCAGCCCCCAAAATAATTGACACAAAAGGAGGCTTCATTTTGGAAGAGGAAGAAGAAGAAGAACATAAAATCGGAAATATTGTTCATCAACCAGGTAATGTATGAGTTTTTCACAAAATAAGTATCTAGATCAGTTATTTTGAGTAACTTGTGTAATTCCTTGTACATTGATGTTAACACCGCAGTTTTGATCAGCGAGCAGTTTATAAGAGTGATAATGTTTGGCAGTTTTAGAATCAAAGAAACACTCATACATATGGAAATTATTATTTAATTTGTGGTTTGTGTACACAGAGTTTATGTTCTTTATTGTTATAGGCAGGGACAGGTAGTGTATTGACAGATAAATACTCAAAATTATCTTGATAAGCTGGGCATAGTGGAGTGCCTGTTGTCCTAGCTGCTTGGGAGGCTGAGGAATAGGGATTGCTTGAGCCCAGGAGTCCAAGACCAGCCTGGACAATAAATATAACCCTGTCTCAGAAACAAACAAACAAAAAAGATTATCTTATCTTGATAGGCTGAAATGAGGAGCCAGAATACAGAAATAAAATTTAGAATGTTTTTAAATTTATGTTTAGAGGGAAAAAGCAGTTTACAAAGTAGAAGACAGGGAGATCTCACGTAGAAAGAAAGATATAAATCTATTACCTGAGGTCAATGCTTTGATAAATCAGTTGTATATACACATATTCTTAGGGTGAGAATACTTTCACACTCTGAAAAAAGATACCAAAAATTATCCTATCATGAGCTCAATAGCTAATAATGTAATAAATAAGCTTAAAAAAACTAGTCTTCCTTCAGCTACAGCAACAGAAATGTTTATTCACCAAGGTAGATGTCTAAACTGTTATTTTCTGGAACTAAGACTTGAAGGGTTGAAATGTTTGTGCTTATTTTGGGGGTCTTATTTTAAGGGGGATGCAGGCAGGTATATAGTGTCTGAAATAAGTTGACCAGAATGGAAATCTCAAAACTGACATAGAACGGTCGTCAAAACTGGCTAGGTTTAACTTGGAGAATACTTCCCGCCGCCTGCACATGCAAGAAGTACTTCTCTGGGACAGAGAGGGTGCACTCACTGGAAGTAGAACTTGCAACAGTGGGTGACAGTTGCAGAAAGGGAGGCTGCAGCTGAGCAAATTCAAGTGCACCTAGGTACATTAGGCAGTTGGTGCTTACAGAGTGTTGGTATATGTAGCATGTGGGCTTCACAGTGACCTGAAATGCAGACACTGCCTAGCCATGTGGATTGCTGTCTCCTAAGAGTAAAGCTTTAGAGGGATTCAGAGACTTAAAAACAAAAACCAACAACAACAAAAAAACCTTGACCAAGACCACCTTCCACAGCATTGTAGAGAAGCAGCCCCGCTTTAGGAGGGAACACACTGAATTCCGTGACTCCATGATTTTGTGGATATGAATTTATTATAACTATGTTTTTATAGGTTCCTGAGTCCAGCATGGGCTATAAAACCTCTGCTACGGGGGCTGGAGTGGTGGCTCAGTGGTTACGGTGCTTGCTTGCCATGTGTGAGTGTGCGACCTCAAATCCCAGCACCCACATACACGATAGAGTGTCTGAGGAATGAATTAGTAAGCCGTAAATATTTATGGAGAACCTACTTCATGCCTTGCTGCTCGCCTAGGATGTACATGTGGCGTTTGGCATTGCCATTGTTCATGCACTGATGTCATGCTGCTGGCACACAGGACTCTGAATGAATTCGTGCCAGTTAGATATGGTGTCCCTTTTGGGTGACAAATTAGAAAAAGTTCCCCTTTCCTTAGGTCAACGTGGCCTGGTTCAGGGCTCATGGCATTTGGCCCTGTTTGTCCCCTTGGCCAGGTACTTTTGCACAGGGACGCTTGTACAACCTTATGTGGCTGACCAACATGGGTAGAAGAAAACAGGAGCAGCTCCTGTTTCCTACCACTTCGTTATTGTTGTTAAGTTTGCAGACAGTCTGTTTCTTTAGCATAGAGTTTATTAGCATCAGTTTATTTAGGTCATTAAGTTTTGCTACCTGTAAAGCAAAATCTGTCAGATATTTTTAGGATCTAGAACAGTGGATCATCAGAATCACCATAAAGGTTTTGTTAAAACAGATTGTTGGGTTCATCTCTAGAATTTGTTTTGAGTTACTACGTCTGAGGCAGGGCCCGAGAATCTGTTTCTACCCAGTTCTGAGGAGCTGCTGCTGCTGTTGACCCAGCGGCCACAACTTCAGTCTAGGAGTTGAAGTCTCCAGGGGGAAACACACCTCCACAGGGAGAACAGAGGTCACTTGCTGTGTGTTATCTTAAAAAAACAAAACAAAACATTTACTTTTGAACATTGTGGTAATATATGTATAACATACAATTTTACCATTTTAAAGTCTGCAGTTCAGTGGCATTAAGTCCATTTCTGATGTGTAACCATCACTACCATCCATCTCCAGAGTTTTCATTATCCCAAATGATAAATTTGTACCCAGTAAACATTAACTTCCTATGCCGTTAACATTTTGATATGTTTCATTGAGACTATTTTTGATATGTGAATGAGAATGTAATATTTTTCTTTTTTGTGGTACTTGGCATTGAACCCAGGTCCTCATGCATGCCAGGCAAGTAAGTGCTCCACCACTGAGCTGCATCCCCAGACTTATATTTTTCTTTTATAAAAAGGTTAAGTATTTTCCCGTTTCTTAAATGTTTTTTAAGAGCTTCAGTGGCTGTATAATATTCCATTTACAGCTGCGTGATGATTCATTCGAATCCAGCCTGTTTTATTTTTTCTCATTATAATAATGATTGCTACAGTGAATATATTTGAAGGTGAACTTTTGTCCAGATCTCTGAATTCATAGCAGTAGAGTGACTCAAGAAGTATGTATAGTTCTGATAAGGTGTTACATATATATATATATATTTTTTTTTTTTTTTCTCAAAGAGAGAAGGACAGTGAGAGAGAGGGAGAGAGAGAATCAATTTTTATTGAGTTTTTCATGTGGGCTTCATTGCTCTGAGACTTCGTTGTGTACGTGGTGCTGGGGTTTGAACTCGCATACTTGCGTATGCCAGACAAGTGCCTTAAATGCAGAGCCATCACTCCAGACCCAGATATTACATATATTTTTTAAAAGTTAATAAGGATGGAAAGAGTAAGAAAAAAAAACTAAAAGAAAATAAGTCAACCTAATTCTTTTTCCAAATGAGTAACGTGACCATGCTACAGGGGGTAGCAGGCAGACGAAAGAGTCCAAGTCATTTGTAAACAGTATTTCACTATATGTTGTTAGTTTCAGGTGGGTGGGTGGGAGCAGGGGAACCACAGAACTTCTGAACTCATCGAGTGATATGGGGGAAGCATTTTAAAAATACCATAGGCTCAAGCAGACAAATACATTTTGATATTTTTGGGAGTCAGGATTTATACTGCAGAAGAAGAGTCATACAAATATAGAATGGAGATGGGAAGAAGGAAGCCTCAGGTGGGTGAAAATTGTCACACCTGTGAACTTGGGGTTTCTGCAGTACCTCTGCGTGTGCATACGTGCACATGTGTAGGTGCATGTATGTATTTTCTAGCTCTGTCCACACAGCCTAGGACCAAAGAGACCCCAGAAACAGTGTGCACACCTGGTGTTCAGATCTTGGACACTACTAACATTTATCATTAAAGGAGCCAGGACCTTTCAGAGAAATAGCTGATCCTAAGTTTGAGGCATATGGCCACAAGATGAGATTGGACGATTGTAAGAGTAACGCAAGAGTAACACCAGAAAATATGTAAGTGTTTGTAAATGATGAAGGCGAGTTACAGGGACATAGGCACTGGCTGAATTGGAGACAGTGTAAATACCAAAGTAATTAATGGCGGCAGTGCATTTTACACTATTAAAAAATAGGAACCCTTAAGTCTGTATCAATAATACATAGTTACATAAATGAATGAATGAAAGAAAAAATGGATAGGAACCACCCATGCTTATAGTACACTGCCAGTTTCTGGGTGATAAATGTAAAAGGGAGTGATAGAGTTGGAATATCATCATTTTGTGTACTTAAAATTCTCATTATGAAGAATTTTTTAACTTAGAAAACTGTATGCATGTTTTATGACTTTTGATTAATAATACTTGTAGTATTGTAGTAGTATCCTAGTTGGTATTTCTAACTATGGTTTCTCTTCATTCTCACACGTAGTAGTAAATGTTTTGAAGGTATCACTTTGTCTAGCACCAACCCTATTCCAAAATTTTTAGGTTTTCTTTTTTGGTACTTGGAATTGAACCCTGGAACACTTTACTACTGAGTCATATCTTCAGCCTTTTTGATTTTTATTTTGAAACGGGTCTCACTAAGTTGTGTAGAGCCTAGCTAAGTTGCTGAGGTTAGCCTAGCTAACTTGTGATCCTCCCATCTCAGCCTCCCAAGTTGTTGGGATTACAGGTATGCACCACTGTGCCTGGCATAGTTTTTCTTTTCTCACCCCCCCCCATGTCTAGGCCTCTCTGTTAATTTATAAAGAAGAGCTTCCCCCTTACCCCCCAGTCTGGAAGTTAGTGAGATGAAGGAGTAGGAGATAACAACAGATTGTCTTGTGTTGGAGGTAGGTAAGAGAGAGCAGAGATAGGAATAAGTTGAACAAATGGTGAAGGAATGACAAGTCCTACCTCTTTTCTTTCCAGTGGAAATTGTGGCAGTTGAGTTGGAGCTGAACAGTAGCAATCATATAAAGACTTAGTAATAAAAAGCTTATTAGACTTGCCAGGAGAATCGGTTCTTATAGGATTAAGATGCTTAGCAAGGTATTTGAAGTTCATTTAAAAATAAAAAAATCAAGCTTTTCTCTGCCTAGAGAAGTTTTTGTGCTGGGTGTTGAGGATCCCTGTGTAAACAGGACCTCTACCCTAAAGGAGTTTATAATCCAGGAATCGAGACAGCTACAGAGGGAGCTATTTGCTCTATTTGTAGGGGGTGGAATGGAGAAAAAAATAATTTTTCCATTCGGAAGTGAATTCTGTATTGATTATCTTCTGCTATTGTGTTACTCTTCATTGTTCTTAACCACGTTATGAACATGGTGCCCTGTCACTGGGTATGTAATCTCCCTCTCCTTCCTATTTTGGAAGTAATCTCCTTTGTACTTTATTTATTAAAGAGAGAGGGACAGTGAGAGAGAGAGAGAGAGAATCAATTTTTTATTTAGTTTTTCATGTGGCTTTTGTTGCTCTGAGACTCTGTTGTGTACGTGGTGCTGGGGTTTGAACCTGCGTACTCACACATGCCAGGCAAGCACCGTAACCGCTGAGCCATCGCTCCAGCCCCTCCTTTGTACTTTAAACAGACAGATGCCCATGTTCTAATTGCCCTGAAGCCTGTGCATATGTTACATTATCAGACCAAAAGGGACTTTGCAGTCATGACTAAAGTTGAAGGCCATGAGATTACCCTGGGTAATCGAGGTGGCCCATGTGACTGCAGGCCTCGCTGAGGCCTTGTTGAGGGCGCATGGTTCTAGCAGTGAGTGATGCCAAATGGGAGGCTCTGTTGCCTGCGGTGTGGAGTGCAGGTGGCTTCGCAGCCGCTGGGGATGTCCTCCTCCGAGCCCCTGCCCTACAGACACCGTGATTTGGCTCACTGAGCCCCATCAGACTGCTAGACTACAGATGTGAGAGATGCTGGACTGTGTTGTTTTCAGCCACTCAGTTTGGGGTGATTCCTGAGAGCAGCACCTAACACTAATACAAGTACCATGCATGTGGTTTGGGTTCAGAAGCACTTGTTGAACTGATAGACTTGCCCGTTCATATTATTTTGTTTCTCTTTCTTTTCTTTTTTTTTTAGATATACATAAGGTTATTTAATTGAGGTTTTATTTTGTCTCTTATTTAAAGGTATTGTGTCAGGTATAAAATGCACAATGATAAGCTAATAAAATAGAGAACATTATATTTGTTCATGTTACAAAAAAGGGAACTGAAAAGGATTCATCTTCCTCTCTTTAGGACCTGTTATGGAATTTGATTATGTAATCTGTGAAGAATGTGGGAAAGAATTTATGGATTCTTACCTTATGAATCATTTTGATTTGGCAACTTGTGATAACTGCAGGTATTTTTTCACTTTAGTGTTCTTAATTGCTAAAGTTTAGGGTCTGTGTATAAGTTTAGTGTAAAACACTGGTTGTGTTTGGATTTGATATTTTTCTTGGTAATTATGTTTTTTATTTTGGGGCCCCTAAAATTTCTATGGTTTCCACTTTGCCATAGAAATCTGAGAAGTAGCCAGGCATGGTGGCACACACCTGTAATCCTGGTTTCTTGGAAGGCTGAGACAAGAGAATTCCAAGTTCGAGACCAGCCTCAGCAACTTAGCAAGATCCTATCTGTCTCAGAAAAAAAAAAAAACAACAACATAAAGGGCTGGGGATGTGGTTCAATGGCTGGGTTCAATCTCTGGCACCCGCCCCCCCTCCAAAAAAAAAAAAAAGAAATACAGGAAGTTTGTGTTAAACAAAGCTTATGATGTGAACCTGGTCCTGCCATAGAAACTTCTGTTGTCCTGTTGCTTGCTCCTTCATCTCAGTAGCAGGTTCCTAAGCCTTCCCTTCACCCAGCTCTAAGGATCTGTTTCTTATCCCAGTGTGTAGTTACCTTGGTCAGAGGGCTGGGGCCTTCAATGAGAGGCGAGTAGCTCAGAACACCTCTTTTTATTCACCTTTTGCTCCCCTTGTGAAGAGAATAGACAAGGGAAAAAATCACTTTTCTCTCATTCTTTTTCTTCTTCTAGCCTCCGTCCTCTTCCTAACACCCCAGAACCATCCTGCTCATGTCCATGGCCCTCCTGTCCTTACCGTTGACTCAGCCAGATCCCATACCGAAGTCTCTTGCACTTGGGACGTCCTCTCGGGGACCCTCTGGGCTCCTCTCCTTGATCCCGCTTTGTACCTGTGGTCCTACATAAGCACCCGTGCTGCCGGAGTCCCTGCTGCAGACATTGAGGGCTCAGTGGCTGACTTGTTGCTGAGTGGAGTCCCTAGTGGGTAGAGCGGGGGAGATGATGGCCTGGACGTGTGGCACTCCAGGTGGAATCATAAACCATGCACTCATTTCCTGCTGACGCAGCGGTGAACGTCCAGTGTTACCATCTTGCTCCTTAAAAGCCACTGTAGCTTTGGGGAACTGGAGCATGCATGTAATTTTGTTTCTATGAGAAAAATAGAAACAACTGCTTTGTCATTATAAATAGAGTTGTGTAGTAGTGTGGAAACAGCACACTTTTGTTCAACACGGAGTTGTTTGCTTTCAACATCTGTGAAGGTTAGTTTTAGTAGGGTGTCCTCTCCCTTTGTTGGCAGTGCAAATTGTTTAGGTGTCTTCAAGTTACTCCTAATCCTGAGCTGCTTTCTGATGCCATCCTCTGAGGAACCTCAGATCTATCCTCCCTGCCTTCTGTTTGCTTTTTAGTGTTTACCATTTCCGTAAAGGCCAGTTCATTCATTGGCATGCATCCTGAATCCATTGCGTTCTCGCCTCTGTCCCTACTGCCTTCGTCTAGGCCACCATCAGTGCTCGCCTGGACTCTTGGTGGTCTTCTGCCGATCTTTGCCCTACCCCCTTGCACCCCTAGAGTCTCCTCTCCATGTAGCAGTTTTTGGAAAACTTTTTATGTTTTTCAATGGTTTCTTTTTTTAATTTTCCATTGGAAACATGTTAGGATGAGTACAGGGCTTCGCTACCATCTTACTGCAGTTTTCTCATGTGTTACTAGCCTACATACCCCATGTTTTCTGTGATCATGCAGATGTGAATGGAAGTTTGAATGATTAAATACATGAAAAGTCCATTTACTGCAGAGAATCGTTTCACAAGGCAGCCACACTGGGTTTAGAGAACAAAATCATTCAAGAAATTCTCCACGTATTTAGGTTCATTTTAGAATCCATGAATCTTAAGCTGCTCCTCCTTGACAATGCCAACCTCCAAGAGAAACTGGCAAATATTTTTTCTTTGGTCACCTTGAAGTTGAATAACCTCACCGTATTCAGGATGTTCAATCACAGTACCATTACAGGCAAATTATTTTTTGAAAGCTTTCACAAGTTTTTTTTTGTCATAATCATCTGCAATGTCCTGAACTGCAGTCAGTGTCTTTCTGCCCTTCAGTTGCTGGATTCTTACATGAATGTAATCCTCAGTCCCTGCCGGGAGTAAGTTGTCACCCTTAGTTGCATCAGCAAAGGGGTCGAAAGATTGGAGGTTCTGGATAGTGGACATGTGATACTAGTGTGAGGCCGGTGAGGGGATAAAATTGCAGCAGGCCCGCCAGGATCGTGGTGTCAGGAGGCTGCAGTGGAGAAGACAGAGAGAAACGAGGCTGCGTGGCGCCAGGCTGGCTTCGGCTGGGGCGGCGGCGGACGCGAGGATGCGAGCGGGGAGGCGACTCTGCGGTTCTCCTTTTTAAATGGTTTCTAATGCCACTGTTTTCAAGGCCTCTGTATGTCTCCGACTTTACCTCTTGCCACTCAGTCACTTAGGTTAAGCGTCTCCTTACAGGTGTCGCTGTCTATGAGCTGCGGGTGCACAGCACTCTCTTGCCCGAGCACCCCTGCATCCGTGGCTGTCTGCTAGGATGGTTTTCTCTAGTTGTTGACGTCCTCAGGTCTGCTGAGGTCCCGTCATCAGTGACCTTGCTACCTGGACAGTGCTCCTTCACTGTGCTCTGACTCTTACAGTACTTTTACCTGTCTTCCCCAACTAGAAAGGAGGCCCCGTTAGAACAAGGCTTTACTTTATGCCTCCTTAGAGCACGACTGTATTCCTCGTGCCTTGAACGGTACCGGGCCTGTGGCTGGAGAACAAATGTTATCATCGACTGTCTCCATTTTTGCCTTGCTTTTGAGAATGCTCAGGGCCAACTGGAAATTCAGCGGTGTTGGACCTTGCATTTTATAGTTCTCATTGTTTGCCCATCTTGCCTTTTTTAGTTTATATATTTTTTTCTCTTTGAGACTTTGTTCTCATTTACATTTTCTCTAATAGGTCATTTCAAGTCCTCTCTGGAATAACAGGGACTTTAAAGAAATCCTTAAATTGTTAAATTACACAGGTTTGCTGCTAATGTAGTTTCATAGAACAAGGAAAAGATAAAGCACTTTTTCTGGTAGAATATTTATGCTGCTAATTTTGGACATGAGTTTTTTTCAGACAGGAAAAATTGTTTTATATCTCTTACGATGTACATGCCCCTTGGTTGCTGAACTTTTTGAAATCTTTGTTTATTTAAAAATAGCTAGTTTACATAATGGACTTTATCTGTTTTCAGAGATGCTGATGATAAACACAAGCTTATTACCAAAACAGAAGCAAAACAAGAATACCTTCTGAAAGACTGTGATTTAGAAAAAAGAGAACCAGCTCTCAAATTCATTGTGAAGAAGAATCCTCATCATTCACAATGGGGTGATATGAAACTCTACTTAAAATTACAGGTCTCTAATAAATTGCATTTGTGAGTTTTCAGTTCTGGTTAAGGTGAAGTTTAGATACATGGAGCACACATCTAAGTCATGAATGACACTTAACATAATGTCGTCTTCTGGTTTTTTGTTGTGTCACTTTGGAACAAATACATTCCCATTCCCCCAGACCACCCTCACTAGGAAAAAAATGCCTAAAACCTAACTGTACTTGGGGATAGCTCCTGGAGTGCTGTCAGGTGTCCGTGTGCTGCCGGTATATCTGAGATCTGCATGCCTCTTCTTGCTGCTAACCAGTTTCAGGCTCACAGTTAACCTATTTAGTAGCTGGGGCTGCTAGCACTTAGGTCAGGTGCCTGGAGTGACGGCAGCCTCCTGCATCTATTCTAGAATGCTTGGATAGTATAATATTCTCCTTGTGTCATTATAAAAAATACTGGGAGGCATTGCTTTAGAGCAGTTTGAATTGGAATAAATGGAAATGCCCTTTCTTTAAATAAAATTTAAAAACCACATTGCAAACAAAATATATACTGAATTTATTAAAGACTATCGTCAAGAGAGTCACCATTTTTTTTAAATAATACCATTATAAATAAGGGGAACAATGCTGGTAATTAAACTGAGCCAGGTATTCTTATCACTTGGTGCTTTTATTTTATACTTACTGAAACTGTGCCACTAGAATTTATTATCGTTTTCTTGTCATAAATCATGCTTGTGCGTACGTTAAAAGGAAAATATAAGTGCAAATGATTTATTAAGATATTCCTAACCACCAGGCATAGTGGCATATGGTTGTAATCCCAATGACTTGGTGACTTGGGAGGCTGAGGGAGGAGGATCCTAAGTTCAAAGCCAGCTTCAGCAACTTAGCGAGGTCCTGTCTCACAATAAAATGGTCTGGGGATGTTGCTCAGTGGTTAAAGCACCCCTGGGATCAAAAAAAAAAAAAAAAGATCTTTCCTAAACTTCTTACATTCAGACCCCAGTTCTTTTGATCTGCTTTTTGACTCACTGTTGTTAAAAGTCCGTTACACACACTGGTGGTGTGGTGTTTCAGCATGTATGAAATATAAGTAGATCACTTTATGATGTTAAGAAATTTGAGTTTGGCTACACTGATTGATGAATAACCTTTAATATATCATGAGAAGTCTCCTGAGCATAATTCTGTGTTGGAACTGTTCTTTTAAAAAAATGGAATGCTGTAGAATCCAGAGTTCTAAAATAAGACATTTTAGGTCATGTAGGTACCAAAGTTTTTTTGTTTTTTGTTTTTAAATTCATATTCTACAGATGAGAAGTTAGTCAAGTGGATGGAAACCAGTGTTGAGCCAGGAGGAGATGAATAGTAGTAACTGGTGATTTCCTGTGGTTGGAGATTTTTGGAGATGACCTCAGATTTAGGTCTGATATGGCTAATGTGTCAACAGACTTCTTTGGTGAGCCTGCCAAGATTCATCAAACCCACTGCCCACATGTCTTGTGGACTCCTGTCACAGCAGTGCAGAGGACAGCCAGCTGCTCTCTTTACAGTCTAATTCAGCATACATTTTTTACGGGGGTTTCAGGTTTAGTTAGGTGTTTAGAGTTGTTTCTTATTGATAATATTTAAAGTCTTTTTAATTTCAAAAAAAGTATAAATTTGTACTTGACTTAGATCATTCTTTGGTACCTATGGGTTTGATAATTATAATTTATAATATTTTACAACTCTTAATTGTTACTGATTTAAACATGATCTGTATTATAGATTGTGAAGAGGTCCCTTGAAGTCTGGGGTAGTCAGGAAGCACTAGAAGAAGCAAAGGAAATAAGACAGGAAAACAGAGAAAAAATGAAACAGAAGAAGTTTGATAAAAAAGTAAAAGGTAAGTAGCCACATTTTATACCTTGAAGGGCTATATTTTACCACTTGGCACAAACACCTGTAGCTAGATTATTTCTTGTTAAAGATATGTCACCGATAGATTGGAATGTTATTTTGAGAGATTGAAAAAAATGACTTCAAGTTTGCCCTCAGTACATTGGGGTCTGAGGTTGTCTCAGTTCGGCATCTGCTGCTGTACAGCACATGGTGCCCTGCCTTAGTCCCTTAGCTGGTCACAAGGTATGCTTGTTGTAGTCTCACTTTTCTACCTTTCTTCCCAGCTTCAGCTCTGGATAGTTGATTTCTGCTTTTCTAAGTTCAAGTAATGCAAAAAACTTACCAATCTAAACAATTTTCATTTACCAAGTGTTGACATTTTGCCATGTTTACTCTCACACTCATTTTGCTGAACCATTTGAGTTCTTATAGACATTGTGATTCTCCTAAATCCTTCAGCATTTTTCTCCAGAACTAAAAACAGTGATCACATTCAAGAAATGTGATGTTGGGACTGGAGCGGTGGTGGCTCAGCAGTTGGAGTGCATGCTTGGCATGCACCAGGACCTGGGTTCAAACCCCAGCACCACATGCACAGCTGGGGAAATAAAAGCCAAATGAAAAAATAAATTTAAAAAATTGATTCTCTTAAAAAAGAAAAAAAAAGTTAATATAAAGCTATTGTCTATATAACCTATATTCAGTGTTCCCCGGTTGTTTCAAAATGTAGCTTTTTGGTTGTTGGCTCCAGGGGCCATTCAGGGATGATGCATCTCCATGGATTCCTTCCCTCTAGCCTCTCAGTGTTCTTTCCTACTTGGACACTTGCGAAATATCAGGCAGCTCGTATGCACCATGCCTTCACCTGATCTGTTGGCAGCTTGTTTCCTTGATGAGATTCAAGGGGAAAGCATCTGCAAGGAGCACTTGGATCACCATAGCAGACACGCTGCCTGTTCTTGAAGGGTTCAGTCCAGCTGTGTGGTTAAATCTGCTAGATTCCACTGTCAAGGTATCCTTGACTTATGTCACTAAAGTATTAAGAAATGTGACACAGCTTCTCATTTGTTTTACTCAGTGGATTGCATAGCCCGTCTTTTATGACAGTGGCACCTCCTAAGTCAGAAGCCCCTTCCCTTCCCATGCCTCATCTTTTTAATGTTTCTCACTTGCGGGTTTTCTGGCATTTTTTGCTGGAAGCATTTTAGGTGAGGGGTGCTATATAAGTGCTGTGTCTTTCTCAGGGCCTCGCATCTGGAGGCAGTGTCCGAATGGTTAAGATTGTGGGCCCACGCTGGAGTGTACGCTGTTTGACCTTGGACAGTTTATAGTTGTCTTTCTGCCTTTTTTCCATTTACATAACTGGGATGATAGTTGTATTTAAACTCAAGGTTTTGAGGCTTGAATGAATTTAAAGTACTTAGAACATTGCCTAGTATAAAGCCCTTATATTACGGCTGAAATTACAAAATTCAAGTAGTATTTTGATACTGCTTACCACAGATCTACAATGGATTAAGGAAAATGTGATTACTTGGTGGATGCTGATTTTTTTTTTTTTTTTTTTTTTTTTTTAAAGAGAGGGACAGTGAGAGAGACAGAGAGAGAAACAGCTTTATTTAGTTTTTCACATGGTGGTGCTGGGGTTTGAACCAGGGTCCTCGTGCTTGCCAGGCAAGCGCCGAAACCGCTCAGCCACTGCGCCAGCCCGTGGATGTTGATTTTTATGGCTGAGATTAGGAATGAGCTGATTGGATCACTGGTGACAAAAGTAATGTATACAATTAGTGTTGT
This sequence comes from Aplodontia rufa, assembly GCA_004027875.1. Taxonomy (NCBI): domain Eukaryota; kingdom Metazoa; phylum Chordata; class Mammalia; order Rodentia; family Aplodontiidae; genus Aplodontia; species Aplodontia rufa. The sequence goes on along the minus strand of PVKS010024897.1, from coordinate 6,768 downwards.
TTTTTATTCATTAAATTTGAAATTGAGAAATTCTAGTTTGTTCATTTGAAATGAGCACAAAGTGGTTTCTTCAGGTATTATGCAATGTGAATTTTTTTTCTTTTTTTAGAGGATGACAGTGAGAAAGAACCAATTTTATTTAGTTTTCATTTGGCTCTTGATGCTCCGACACTTCATTGTGTATGCGGTGCTGTGATTTGAACCCACGTCCTTGATGTGAACTTTTTAAAAAAAATAGCTTTATTTTCAAAGCACCCATCCCCTTTTTGATAAACTGACGTAAATATGATGCAGCACAAAAAGAACACTGTAATCAGATAACTTTGGTTCACCTGTTTTCTTTCCTCCATTTCCCTATCTGCAAAATAAAATGAAGTAAAAAACACAAGTTTTTTCCTGCTGTTTATATTCTGTGACTCTTACTTTTAGGTTGTACTTTGCGGTAGTTATTAGCAACCACTCTCCAAATTTAACACTGTCATTCTATAAAATAAAGAAATTTTAACAGACCTAGTCATTTGCATTAGCAGCTTTTCTAAGATGAAAACACAAGCATACAGTGGTAGAGTTCTTGGCTTTCTAGTTTCCTTCCAAGAAAAACCTGCCTTGCAAAATAGAGAAGTTGCTCCTGACCTGTGAATGTGATTTAAAAGATATTCCCCTTTCCTGCTGTGGCAACCAAGTCAGATGTCCTCAACACACCCTCTTCTGTCACTTCTTTCTTTTGCTATACTTCTAACCCGCATACCCATTTCTAATCTCTCATCTCACACTATTCCAACAATGACTTGACTTCACCACCCAACCAGGTGAGGTAAGAAAGCTTGCCAAGTTTCAGCTTTGATGTCTATCCTTAAATTAAAATGTATGGTTCAAAAACTCAAATACAGCTGAAAGTATGATTGGATTTATTTTGGGCTTCAGCTGAAAAACTTTTATTTTCTTCTTAGAATTGCGGCGAGCAGTAAGAAGCAGCGTATGGAAGAGAGAAACAGCCGCTCATCAACATGAGTATGGACCAGAAGAAAACTTGGATGACGACATGTACCGCAAGATTTGTACTGTTTGTGGTCATGAACTGACATATGAAAAAATGTGACTTTTAGTTCAGTGACCTTTTTTATTTTAACAGAATTTTATATTTAAATAAAGGAAATTTAAATTGGCTCTATTAAAAATTCACCATAGTGTAGTCTTCACAAATGACATATTCATATAAATGCTTTTATAATGATGACAGATGTTATGGCTTAAGAGCAAGTTAAGGTCCAGGTGGTCTGGGGGAGGGCAGCTTGTCAGATCTGTAGGAGGTGGTGGTAGAGTTCAAAGCGGCAGGTCAGAGCTGTAAACTGAGGAACAAGAGCCCAAAGCAAACCCTCCACTGGGGCAGGAGGGTGAATTTCAATAGTTTCAATAGAGGTCAAAGTCAACTGAACTGAACTCAACCCAAGGAACAATGAGGACGGATGGTATCTCAACAGTGGAGGCAGTGGAGAGGCAATGCTGGAAGAAGTCCCAACAGCAGGAATAAACAAGTTGTAGGAGTCTGGTCATGTTTTCTGGTTCCTAAGTAAGGGCCTACTACTATAGACCTTCTAATTAGTGTTCAGCTCTTCTCAAAGGAATTAAAACGGAAAACAGCTTCTCTGAATGTCTGACTTGATCAAAGGTATTAAGAAGTTTATCCTAAGCACTGTTGAGTGCCTTACAGATATTCTTATTTAATCCTGGGAGGAAGGAGCTAGCTCCTTGCTCCCATGCTTATTTAGCACTTTTAAGGGAGGGAAGTGACAACCTGTAAACTCAGGTCACCCCAGGCATCTGGATTAAGTTTAGCTATTCAGATTTTCCCTGACGTTGTTAAAAGGATCACTGAGTCTTTTGAGTACAAGATCTAAGCATGATGGTTCTGACAAAAATTCAAGTAAAGACAAACTGGGTATCTTTTAAATTGTTGTCTGACATGACTTTTTGTCCTGCTGCTATAAACAGTAGGAAGTTTATGCATTTCCATTTTTCTCCCTAGATCTGCTGTTGGAGCTTATACTTGGAGAAAGGCTAATGTCAAAACAATTCAAACCCAAGTAATTAGGTGCTTGAGACTATAATTACTAATTATTCTCTATAAATAAATGTTTAATGTATTTTTCCAGTATTGACTTTTCATATGTGCTATGCTAAAAATTACAGTTCAATAAAATTGATCTGAATGGGCAGATTTCTGAGTGGAAAAAGCTTTTCTAGCCTTCAACAGCAGAGAACTAGTGGTTCAGGCTGGTGCTAAGAGCATTACCACACCATGGGGGAAGAGGAGCTCTTGGGGCCAGATGAATCTGAGTATAAATTCTATTACCCAGGTGTGGACCTTGGGCATATTTCTCCATGGGCCTGTTTTTATCTGTGAAATGGGCATAATCATCTTTCAGAGCATTGCTGTAAGGATTTAATATGGTGAATCCCACACCTGACACATAATAGCCACTGGTTAATGAGCACTCATCTACGCCAATACGGGTAGAGATTTGTCTAGCTGAGGTTTGCTTCTATTCATTCTTTCCTTCATCAGTTTAAGATAATCCTGGTATCCAGCTATCAGTGTTAGCCAAATCTGCTCCACCCAGGTTTGCAAGGCTTCTCAGCTTTCATTTTCAGGTCTAATTGTATTTTAGTAAAATAGTGCATGTTCACTTTGACAAAAGCTTGTTAAACAGCAGTAGTACAATTTAACAGAACACTGACTCATTGCAAGGTAGGAGGTACAGTGGCATGTCGGTCATTCTTTTGTCTGTGTGAGCTTCATCATGGGGAAAGCAATTGCTGAATGTTTGCTCTTACACCTTTATTCTTCAAAATTCAGTCCCTAGTTCAGTTTTTCCATATGCATGCCTGTTAGACTGGGACAGAGCAGTTCCCATCCATGAAGAGCTGTTGGAAGCAACCACTACACCTGAAGAGAGATCAAGAGCAAACCTAAAGTTTCTCTAGAACGTGGAACAAGTATAACTAACCAACTTTGCTATGCAATATGAAAGTATGACAAAGTAGTTTAGGGTGAAATAAAGTTATCAATGCCTTAAAGGTTATCCACTGGCTTCTTGTGGACAGAATCCATTTCAAACTACATACTATGTGCTGTGTTTGAGCATTGTGAAGGAGGAACAGTACATATAAGTTAAATAACAGGTTTAGCCAATAACCTAGGTTTAGTCCTCTTTCTGCTAGTAACCTACTGTGCAACCTTGATCTACTGAACAGTTATTTCCTGCCTTAAACAGTCTGATATTTAAAATCCTAAAAATTCCCATCTATTGACTATGTTTTGTAGCCAACAAAATGTATGCCAAACCAAAGAGACCATGTATCAAAACATGGAACATGCTCAGTGTATCAAAAACTTAGGATGTAATGAGTTTAAAAAGTTACTATTTTGTGCAAATGCACAAAAATGTTACCAGTAATTGTAGGATTATTACTTTTTAGTGAAAAGTCTAAAGATACCAGAAATTTGAAATGTCAGCTAATTTCTTATACATAGATAATTATTATTTTATAAAATGCTTTCATCTTATTTAAGTCTCAATACTATATTGGAAAAAGGCTCAGGAATTATTTGCATCAGGATACAGAGATAAGCTGACATCTAATTCCAAGTATATTTCAGCCAATTCCACTGTAGCGTGTGGCTCACTACATCATCTTGGACAAGTCCCCATCAGAGGATATAGGCAGTGACCAGATGGTCCAAGATCATGGTTCCCCTACCTAGAATCACTTGGGGAGCTTGAAAAACTATGTCCATCTTCCCTCTGTGGAGATTGTGGTTTAAGTTTTAAAATAACTTCAAAGATTCCCAGGTGATTTGTATTTGGGTATCATAAGCAGTAGTGTCTCAAAATACTAAAATATTTTGAAGAGAAAATGTCAAAAGAAGGTAAGTATGCCTTCAATAAAAAAACTTCAATTTTAAAATAAACTAAGATGATAAATCATGAAATACCAAAGTTTAAAAAACATATTTTTAGTTTTATTTCAGCCTGTCCATGAGCTGTGAAAAGCTACCTGGTAGTAAAAGCCATCCGTTCTCTATGCTACTTTAAAACGCAGGATTGACCTCTAGTGTTTTCACATACCTCAAACCTTTTGTTTCGTGCCTTAAGGAGAAAACCTATCAAATGATCACAGAAAGTTGTATCTGTCACATATATACATCATGGTCATCGTCACATTGTTATCATTAAGAAATATTTGCTTTTAAGGGAAATTAAAGGTAATGTCATATTCTTCACTGTCCTTCTTCCCCTTTGTTTCCTGTAAGAAGTGAAGGCTTGTAATAAGAAAGCAAGCCTTCAAACCATCAAAAATAAGACAAACTATTTTTTAAGATATTTTAAAAAATCTTGACTTGAAGGGAAAAAATGACCCTTAGGCCTGTAGAGCACAAAACTGCTGGAACACAGCCAGGATGTGAGGGTCTAATTCAGCAGTGAAGAGCAGGTTCTCCAGGGTCACCATATATTGCTGGATTATCTGATGATGCTGCAGACACAGAAAAGGGTGTCCAGGTCAGGAATAGCATGTAAGCACCACGGAGAACATTTCCCTTGGCAGCCCACCCATGCTGTGGAACAAGAAGAAAAGGGAGGAAAAAACATATGCTGACAGGAATGAGACTCCTGAAGAAAGTCAACATCAGGAAAATGTGAAAAAGGGGGTATCCAACAGCTTTTCTAGACAGTGCAGTTGTTGCCAGCTTGTACAACGTACAACTCATGAAGGACGGGGCAGCACCACTTGCTCGTGGATACTGTTACAGACTAGGTTCTCAAGATCTCCCCACTCATCAGGACATAGCACGTTACCAGACAGTGATAACTGAGGAAGATAAAAAGGGCCAGAAAACGAAAACAACTCATCTGTGTGCTCCTAGATGGACACAGGGGACTTCTAAGGGTTAAAGCTTAAATTTGCAGTAACTAAAAATCTAGAGGAATTCCTATTTGGAGGCTTAAAGAATCGAACTTAAAAAAAAAAAAAGTGACCTCTGCATTAATCATTTCTCTAGAACAAACAAATGAAGCTTTAGTGGTTTAGCGTCTGAATATAAAGAATCCGCGCCATTCTCTAACACCTTGAACTTAAATCTAGCTAAGAGCAGGTGCCAGCATGTTTCTTTGCAGAGACCTCGGCTTACCTTGCTTTTTGAGTTCTGTTTAACATCTGAACATAAGATTTTTGAGACTTTTATAAATCCAATTACTATTCACTTAGCATTTTTAATCTACATCTTAGGATCTACATTTTAGATCCCTAGATAGAAAATGGCAATTAGGAGTCTATATGATAATAAAACAATTTAAGCCTAAGAATTCTGATGGACAATAGTAGCAACAAATGAACATCAACTAAAAGGTGTACAGGTTACCACATAACCTCCTTGCAAATTAGGCATGGATTTTTTTAAAAGTGGAAAATCTTTGTGGCCAAGAGTATGGCTGTTTAATCGATGTTCCTTACAAACCTGCAGGAAGATCTGCTGGAGCCTCTCTATGCAGTTTTTATACCATGGCGTTAATACACTGGTCCCATCAGTTTCACATCGTACTAAGTGCTCGGTCAAAATCATGATAAAACGCTGGAAAGGAGGCATGAAGGAGAGGTTTTAGAGGATAATCTTACACTTCAGAAACAAACTCATGACAGAGACCTTAAGGAATGGGTTGTTCCACTCAGTCTTTATGCAATATGCTCTGAACTCATGATTCTGTGAACACTGTCAATCTAGAAAGATAGGCTAGTACTAAATTGCGGTGGTGTATCCTTTTTGGCAATATATCAAGACTCAACGTTTAAATTACTTATCCTAGTAATATTAATTCTGGGCCTCTAAGAAAAAATAAAAAATGTTAACAGGACACTATGAACAAAAATGTTCATCAGGAAGAAAAACAAATCACCTAAATCATCATCAATAGGGAATAAGTATGAAACAGGTATTTCAATGCTAGCTAAGTAAATGGCACAGAACTTAAAATACATGGTGGCCTCCAAATGCTGACATTTTATTTCATCTGCAAATTTTTGTATTTATTCATAAGCTTTTCTGTAAATAGGCATGCATTCCTTTTATAATTAAAAATAAACTTTTTTTATAAACTTTTTTTAATGAGACTTTTTTTTTTTTAGAGAGAGAATAAATTTTATTTAGTTTTTCATGTGGCTTTCGTTGCTCCAAGACTTTGTTGGGTACGTGGTGCTGGGGTTTTGAACTCGCGTACTTGCGCATGCCACGCAAGCGCCGTAACCGCTGAGACACCGCTCCAGCCCCCAAAATAAACTTTTTTTAAAATGAAAGAAATGCATTGATTCCTTTCACATGTCAATGTTCCCAAACCAAGTTACCTGAAATATGACAAGAAAGAGGTTCTTCTGCTCACTCTGAGCAGATTCTACTTTCTCCTGCAGCCTTTCTATTTGCTCCTCAAGTGCCCCATCTTTCCTGTCACTGCTTCTGTCATCATCATCACTTCGCTGCAGAAGGCATAGGAATAAAAGGAAAATATTTAGAAATTCACTGTACTGAATCCCATCAAAGAAGGGGAAGGATTTTATTTTTGTCAGGTCAAATGCTATTGTATTCTGGTGGGCACAAGCCTGTAATCCCAGATACTTGGAAGGTTGAAGCAGGAGGATCCCAAGTGTGAGGCCAGACTCAGTCAATTTAGCAAGACCCTATCACAAGATTAAAAAGATAAAAAAAGGGCTGGGCTG
>PVKS010024896.1:0-30525 GCA_004027875.1 Aplodontia rufa | reverse complement strand
CTAGTCCCCACCTCCACAGATGAGTGGAGACAATCGACCCTTAGATCTCTGGGTTAAGCTGATTTTACTCATCATGATCTCTTCCATAACCATCCATTTACCCTCGAAGGCTGCAATGTCATTGTTTCTAATTGCTGTGTAATATTCCATGGTATAAATGTACCACAGTTTTTGGATCCATTCTTCCTGAGAGGGACACCGGGGTTGTTTCCATAGCCTAGCAATAGTAAATTGTGCTGCTATGAACATCGATATTGCTGTGTCACTGTAATGTGCTGATTCTAAGTCCCCTGGAAAGATACCCAGGAGTGGAATAGCAGGGTCGTATGGTGGAGTCGGTAGTGAACATAATTTTCTTTTCTGGTTATTCTGTATCTGTCCCATGCAATTTATGCCACACTACATTAAATATATTTTACAACTATAACTGTGAAATTATTTATTTGAAATTAAAGATGTACAGAAACAGATAACATTTTCTAAATTTCTAAAAGCCTTATTAAACAACATGAGCAAGGCAGTGTACTTCAAACCTCTCTTTCCCAATAAATTTAATTTCAAAAAAATTTATACCTGGCAGATAATTCTTACAGAAAGTCAATATTCAGAAAATTTATAAACAACATTGAAATAACTTTTTCTACAGCCATAAATTATTCGTTTCTATAAATAATTTACTCCAGTGTGATTTCACCCTGATATAGCCAATTTGTCAACCAAGACCCCATACCAGGCAGACACAGTCAAAAAGCTGTGTCTAAACTTGTCTGCATTGTGCTTTTCACTTTGGTTCTAACATTTCAACCCAGGATGCTCACTCTGCCCTGAACAGTGTGAGTGCATTTAATTACAATCTGACATGTGTATTCCTAAGAAACAAAAGGCTGTGAACCGAGGGTGATGATTAAGTGTTCTCCTGGATAATTGCTTAAACTAGTAGTTATATGGTGCTGCACTATCTCTTTTGAACAAGGTGATTATTGGCCTTTTGTGTAGTAATTACACAATGTAAGTGCAATCTTGCCGTTTTAACGCTTGTCAGAGTGTGTGTTTCATGTAATTCCATTACAACGAGGGGCGCACCTTTAGATATCCTTTCTTTGGATGAAAACTCTCCTGGAAGCAATCTCTTGTGACTTGTATGTTTGGAACATGCAACAGCTTCTGGTCTTCTGAAGGAGGGGACCAAAGCATGATGGTGCAGTATTGAGGAGGAAAATAAGAAAAACTTACACCTTTCACACACGTAGCCTCAGATGGCGAATCTGGTCAGTCCTTTCAGTATTTGTCATGCCAAAAGATTGAGATATTTTGTTGTTTAAAGTTGTCATTTTTGTAATGCCTGTTAATACTGAGCTTCTTTCCGTATGCCTTTATTATGTGGTTATCTTTTTTTGGAGAAGTGGCGGATGAAATGCTTGAATATCAGTTGTAGGTTTTTCACACATGCCAATTAGGTTGCAGAGATGCCTTCTACCTAAGAGTGTTCATGAGAAATAAAAGTTTAATTTTGATAAGTGTTTTTCCTATATTTATTGAGAAATATAACCATAGTTTTGTTTTTGTTTTGTTTTCTGTTTATAAGTGTCCTGAACTATACTACTTCATTTTTGAATGGCAAATCAAACTAACATTCTTGGGATAAACTCCATTTGGTCATATATATTTATAGTTGGATTTAATGTAAGAAATTTTGTTTAAATTTTTACATTTTTATGAAGGACATCACTGTGCAATTTTAATTTATTCATTTTTCTTTTGCAGTGTCTTTGTGAGCTGTTCCTGTCTTTATGTTGTCCTCATAAGATGAGTCGTCAGGAAGTAGTCTTTGCTTTTCAACTTATACTATTTGTAAAAGTAAACAGAAGTCATCTGGGTCTTGAGATATTTTTGTGGAAAGATTTTTTTAATTTTTTCTTCAAATTCCATTTCTTTTTAAGAGATAAAGTCATTCACCTTATTTATGCATTCTTGAATGGAATTTGGCTGTTTGTGTCTTTAAACTGGCTCTACAAAAGTATTCCATCTTCTTTTTCTTGTAAATGCTGATAAGAGTAGCATTAACTCTTCTTTAAGTGTTTAGAACTTACCAATGAAATCATTGAGGTTTGAGCTTTTTACAAGGGAAGTGTATTGATTACCTGTGTGAACTCTCTACTGTTGCAGGTCTCTTTAGATTCTGTTTCTCTTTAGATTCTGTAGTTTATGTCCTCATAGGAACTTTTCTTTTTCAACTGCTGTGCTGACATTCAATTTTTAATTGTATTCTCTTATAATTTTTATTTCTGTACAAGCAGTAATGATGACTCCTTTTCCATTTCTGATTTAAATATTTAAATTGTTTGAATATTATCTCATGTTTTGATTCAACCTAGATGGTTTTTAAAACTTCATTGATCCCTTCAAAAGAATCAATATTTGCTTTAAAAAAAATGTACAGATATATAACAACAAATCCCATCATTATATACAACTATAAGGCACCAATAAAAAATGTGAAAAAAATACAGAATAATAACAAAAAATACTGGTGAACACCAAGTTAAGTGAAATAAACCTGTTTCAGGAAGTCAAAAGAATATATATTTTCTCTGTATGTGGAAGCTGAAAAAAGAAAAACTTTTTTAAAAAATCAAAATAAATGGTTGTAATAAAAATAGAAGAGAGAGAAGTAGAGGCTAGGAAATGGGGAAAGGAGAAGACAGAGGAAAGGGAGATCCTGGGAGATTAAATTGACCAAATGGTATTAACAGTGTGTAGTAATACATGACAACAAATCCCACTACTTTGTATAGTTACAATACATAAATACAAAACTGAAACAAATACTCTATGCTATAGTTTTTTATTCTGTTTCATTTATTTATGCTCATACTCTTTACTTCTTTTCTTTCTTCTTCTATCTTTGTATTTGTTTATCCTCATATTTTCTTGAGGTAGAAAGCAAAATTGCAGAATAATATTATTTTTAAAGTAGGCACTTGCGTTTCTAAATGTACATCTGAGCATTGTGTTCATGGCTTTATTATATTTTGGTAATATTGGGTTTTGCTTTCGCTCATCATAAAGTATTTTCTAATTTCCAAGTGATGTTTTCCCTTTAATGTATTGGTAAAAAAGGAATGTGTTATTCATTTTTCACATATTTGTAAATGTTCCAACTTTCCTTTTGTTAGTGTTCATTTCATTGCAATCAGAAACATACCTTGGATGATTTTGAACTTAAGTTGATTGCATCTTTTTGTGAACAAGGGCATATAGCTTATGAACCTCCCATGCATAATTGAGAGCTATATATTTTGCTCCTATTGAGTGAAATGCTCCCAAGATGTTTGTTTGACTGACTTAAGAGTATTGTTCAAGTCTTCTATTTAATGGTTAATCTCCTGATTTATTGGTCCATCCATTAATAAAGGTAAAATGTTGTAATCTCCAACCTTATTGTTGAATTGTCTGTTTCCTGCCATTTTATGTTATTTTTATGTATTTTGTAGTTCTATGGCAGGTGAATATATGTGGTTTTATCTGTGATTTTATATTTATTTATTCACATTTTGATCATTATAAAATGTAATTATTCTTCTGTATTTGAACTATTTCACTTCAAGTCTATTTTGGTTCTCATATTAAAGCGAGTGCAGCTCTCTGCTATGATTTTTTTTTTTACTTTTCATTTTCAACTTATTTGTATCTTTGAATCTGAAGTATATCTCTTGTAAACATAATATTTTGAGCATATACTTTTAACCCTTCTTTTAGTCTTTGCTTAATGATTCAAGTATTTATTCCACTTACAGTTAATATATTATGGAAAAGGTAGGGTTTTGAAAAGATGCTATTTTGATACTTCTCTATTTTTCAGTATTTTTTTGTTTGCTTGTGTTTTTTATTGATGGTAGAGGTATTTATTTGTTTTACTTCTTTTATTTTTTAAAGTGAGAGGGACAGTGAGAGAGAGAGACAGAAAGAGAGAATCAATTTTATTTAGGTTTTCCATGTGATTTTCGTTGCTTCAACACTTTGTTGTATATATGGTGCTAGAGTTTGATCCACAACCTTGAACACGCCAGGCATGTGCTGTAATCACTGAGCCACTGCTCCAGCCCCTTGTTTTACTGATTTTAAAGTTACTTCATAGTGGTTGCCTCAGAAATATACAACATCTTAGATTAAAATATTTGATTTATATTAACATCAACAATTTCAATAGTATGCAAACACTCTGCTATGCTATAGCTGTTTCCTTCCTCTACTCTTTCTGGTTATTATTGATGTACATATTATATATGTATACACCTTTAGCCTGCCAATATTTTTTTGTAATTACTGAACTCAACTAAGAGAAATCGTAACAATAAAAGCATTTTAATAATGTCATTTAATTATGTGTTTTACTGAAGCTATTTATTTATTCACCTGAATTTGAGATATTGTGTACTTCAGTTTTCAGTATAGTGGACTCTATTTGATGCATCCCAAAGTAGTTTTCTATTAGCATTAATTCTTTTAATTTAAAAATATTAGCAATCTGAGCAAGTGTATATTCTTCCTTCAGTTTTTGTAGGGACATTTCTCTGGATATAGAGCTCTTGGTTGGTAATCTTTTCTTTAGATAATTTGAGCATATTTTCTTATACCTCCTATCCTACAAAATTAATGAAATATCATCTGTTAGTCTTTTGAGTATTTGTTCATTTGTTTTTTCTTTGTTTTTGCTGAAGATTAAATTGTTATTAAAGATCTTTCTATGTAATGGGTCAAATTTTACAGTTGAATTCTAAATATTTTTTTCACTTTAACTTAATATTTTGATCGTGGTGTGCTTTTTTGTAAAGTCTGTTTATTCAAATTGCCATTCATTGGACAATTTTGGTCTACATTGTAATGTTTTACATCATGTTTGGAAAATAGCCAAAAAAATAAAACAATAAAAAGTTTTTTATTAAGTTCAACATCCAGGCTTTCTGAGTGATATTTATTAATGTCCACTTTGTTTTAAATGTGTAAGGATTATACCTTCATATTTATTTGAATTTCTCATGATTTTTTTAGAAAATTGTCATTTAGTTAATACATGTTCCAGTTCTGAAAACACCTGCCTCCATGTGGGTTTCTATTTGTTTGTTCTTGTTGTTATGTTAGTCATTGCTGCTGTTTATTTTATTTTTTTAATTTTCACTTTCCTAAAGTAATTTGACTATCTTGGGCAAATTGTGCTAAATATTTATTTTTTGTGTGTGATGTGTGTCCACTGAAGACAATTATCTCAGTGGTCACTGAATGGACAGAAATTTGCTTAGGTTTCTTAAGTCAATATTCTTGCATCAAAGGATTCTTTCATGCACTCAGAGGCATTGACAATTCTACCTTAATGTTTATTTTCTCCTGTCTTAAGCCAGATGTGAGCAATTGAAATCTGTTGGTTAACCACCAGTTTTCAGATGTGTGCAGTGCTCTGCAGCCCCAGATATATGCTGTACCTTTTCACCTCCTGCCGCAAACATAGCTTTCCAGAGATATTCTAAGTTTTCTGGTCATCTTCATTTGTGTATCAAATAGCCCCACTTTCTACACAGGTTCAAACCCCAGCAACCCATGTACACAACTAAGTGTCAGAGCAGCAAAAGCCATGTGAAAAACTCAATAAAAATTGATTCTCTCTCTCTCTCTCTCTCTCTCACTGTCCTTCTCTCTAAAAAACAAAACAAAACAAATCAAAAAAAACAAAAAATAAACAAACAAACAAAACAAATAGCCCCACTTTCTCAGGCAGCTGTGATGTTAAGCAATTGCTGCTGATAAGTTTTCTTTTGAAAAATAATCTGATTCCATTTGTATTTAAAATATTTATTTATCCACTTGTTTAGAACCAAAGATTAGAAGCATATACAGCAAGCTCAATAATGGTTACCTCTAGGTGATAAAATGATGTGTGATCATTTTGTGCTTTCATCTACATATTTTTAAATACTTTTTCCCTTTTTTATTGATGCATTTGTTGTTATATATTTGTACATGCACTCAATATAATAATATAATTTGGTCAGTTTTATTCCTCAATATCTCCCTTTTACTTTCCCTACTCCTTCACCTCTGGTTCCCTTCCTCTAACCTAATTGTCTCTCTTCTCTTTTCCTGAGATCCCCCTTCCCACCTAATCCTCCTGTTTTTCTCTCTAGCTTCCACATATGAAGGAAAACATAGGCCAACTTTCAAAGTCCAGCCTATTTTGTTTAACATCTCTCAAGCTCAAAAGACATTCTGCCCTTCAAAAGCTTGTAGACTGCTATTCACTTCCTAACCGTGTAGAAAAATGTGAGGATAGGACAGTTAATACATCTGAAAACCAATGGTTTTCAGCCCTCTTTTTGGAATAAATGCTCAGATTGTTTAAGCCTGTCATTAATGTAAAGACTTATAAATAAGTTTGATTTAATAGTTTTTGCCTCTGTTCTCTGGCATTGTGATGAAGTAGACTTTCAAAAGTTTAGCTTTTTCTTTTTGGTAGTACTGTCATGCAGTAATTTTTTTTTCGTGCAGTAATTTTTGAAAAACATTTTCACAAGTTTTAAAATACAGAAAAATTATCTTTTTTCCTTTTTCTTTTACTTGGCTTTTAGTGTTCACATCATTTCTGATAAGAAATCTTTACTTCATGTAAATATTAGATCTTCTGTAAATATCTTGTCTATTTTCCCAGAATGCTTCTAAGGTTTTTTCTTTATCATTATCTACAGATTGTTTGATTATGATGTACTTTAGTACATTTGTCATCATCTTTCTTGTATTTGTGGTTTATTTCCCATCTTAGAATTAGGTATTATTATGGTTTCGATATGCAATGTTCCCCAAAAGCCCATATGTGAGGCAATGCAAGAAGGTTTAGAGGTGAAATGATTGGGTTCTGAGAGCCTTAACCTGATCATTGTATTAGTCCCCTGATAGGGATTAACTGTGTGGTAACTGAAGGTAGTTAGTGGTTGGAGGAGGTAGATCATTGGGGGCTTGCTTAGAGGGACACATTTTGTCCCTGGAAAGTGGGCTGTCTCTGTGCTTCCTGTTGAAATCCTGAGCCACTTCCTCCACCACACTCCTCCAGCATGCTGTTCTGCCTCACCTCAGGCCTCAGGGAAAGGAGTTGGCCTTCTATGGATAAGCACCCAAATAAACACTTCCTCCTCTAAGTGCTCATATCAGGCATTTTAGTCACACAATTAAAAAGCTGACTAAAACAAGAATATATAGATTTCACGAAATTTGGCATTTTCTATTTTTCTTTGGCACTCTGGATAGAACCCATAGTGTTCTGCCAGGGAGCTGTGTGCCCAGCCCTTTTCATTTATTTAAATTTTAGTGACTTCTTCCTCTCCTTTTGGAACTCCAATTAAAATATATTAAAGCAATTGAATTTGTCTCACCGTTCACAGATGTCCTTTAAATTATTTTTATTCTTGCTTTGTATTTGATGTTATTCATTGCATAAAGCATTTGTATATTTAAAATTACTACATCTTCAAATTCTCTGATTTGTTTTTATTATGTCCAATATGCTGTTGGTCTGATGTAATATATATTACACCTCAAATGTTATACTTTTTATTTTCTAAAAGTTTGATGTGAACCTATTTTTATAATATCAATTTTCAATTTAAGTTTCTAGTTTATGGAAACCAATAACTGGTTTAACATCAATATTTGTATAATTTAACATGTGATTCAAAGGTGGATCAGTTTTGACCAAGTTTTCTCCTGATTAATTACTTATCATCTTGCTTCTTTGCTTTGATTGCCTAATAATCTTGATTAGATTCTTGACATTATGAATTTTATTTTGTTTGGTGATGGACATTTTTGTATTTATAGAATTATTCTTAGTATTTTTTGTTTTTTACTTCAGTTAAGTTACTAGAAACTATATATTCTTCTGATCTTGCTTTTAAGATTTATTAGGTGGAACAGAAATACAGTTTGTCTTCGGATAAGCTTCCCACTACTGAGACAAGGACTTTTTGAAAACTCTACTGAATGCCCATGCATTATGGGGCTTTCCAAACTGGCATATGGGAACAGATCATCACATCCTCTGCCCTGCATAAAGGCTGAGTACTTTTACATCTTATTTTTTTTTTCTTGAGTTTCTTTTTCTTTTCCTGCCACAGATTATTTTCCTCCAGCACATACCTATCTGCGTTCTGATAAATATTGCAAGGGGACCCTTAGCAGATATCAAGGTTCTTGCTCCATGGCTTTTTTTCCTGAGAATTTGAGCTTTGTTGGTCTTTCTTTCCACATAGCTCCATCTACTAAAGTCAGGAAGTTTACTGGGCTTTAGTAGTGTTCATGGTCTTTGTGATGAAATTAAAAATTCCTGCAATTAGTAAGCTCGGGAAATAATAGATTTTGGCAAAACTGAGATACTACAATTTCCCCCCATCAGCTGTAGATTTGAATGTGAGTTGTCTGCAAACCTCTCCCACGGTATGCTGTTATTTCTTTTAAAGAGTACATAGTTGTCAGCTGAGTAATGAGCTGATTTTTGTCACAAAAATAACAGAAGTTATGTACTTTCACTTATGTAAATAATGAGCATCTCTGTTCGTTTATTTTCTGTAACAGTTCTGAAAAATTTCTATGGATGCAACGTCTTTGATTCAACCTATTAGAATCCTGTACTTACTTGATCCTTATACTCAAGCCACTAGCAGCTTTTTGCAAATTATTCATGCATACTTAATTTTTTAATTTGATAGATTTCAACTGAGTCCGTCTCAGGGATGTGTAAAACTAATGGAAATGTGGGAGGAAAAAAATCAAGGAGCAATACTTATGTCACTAAGGACATAATTCTCAGGGATTGGGACTTACAGATAGATTTAAGTATGTTATCCTGGTTTCAAAATACACTAATTAGTTATCTTAAAACAGGGTCATTTTATTAATTGCTTTTGTTTATTCATATACATAATATGAGTAATAAAATTTTATGTATAAGTTTGCTAGAAAGAAAAAATTAAATAGTGAATGGAAGGTGCATGAGACAAAAAGGTACGTGGGGCAGTAAGAACTCAAAGAAGCTATTGCTGGCCTACTATGTCAGAGAAGAAAATAGCAGGATATATGGGGTAGAGGAGAAAGCAACCTAATGTCAACATCAGGTAAGAGATAGTTTATACAGTGCACCATGAGATCATCTGGCCACTGTAAGGGGGACAGAATAAGGGTCGCAATGAATTTATAAAGACCTGATGACTTGGCATAACTGCAATTCAAGATGTCATAGACAGAATTCTTATATGCTCCCTAAGTACTCCCCTGTGTTAAATTTCCCATTATCATTGACACTCTTCTCATCTCTTCCACTTACCAAAGCATTGATCTTTCAGTCATATTTGATTTATACAAATCCTTTGCAACTCATTTGCAATCAATCAGCTCAGCCTGTCCCCCACCCCCACCCCAGAACTGCATATTTCCACATGAACTTCATCCAGTTCTTAGAGGTGCCACTGGTTAAGGCAGGGCATTGTGAGACCTAGATTCTAGCCTCTACTACCAGGGACTTGGACCAGAGTATGTCTGCCTATTAAATGGGAGTAGTAATCAAAAGAGCTCAATCTCATGGAACAGCAGGGGCACTGGATGTGATTACAGATTACAGAGTCCGATAAATGTCAGGCATTTCCATTATCATCATCATCGTCACGGTGACATTTTTTCTCTGTGGTAACTATGCTGTAATTTCCTCAGTCCTTCATGTCTTCATCTTAAAAAAGATAAAAATAACGAATACAGTTATAACCTGTTCTTTAGTGTAAATCTCACAAGCAGTGGAGCATGAAAAGTATGTTTTCTAAAATCTAAAATATTTTACACCAGAACATTGCTAATCACCTCAAGATCTTTAGTGGAAATATGCCACAGATTTAGTAAATAAAGAACTATTTTGAGTAACAAATCATTTCTAATAGAGAAAACTAATTGTAGCTTTTGTTATGTGCATATTAACATATGTTTATGGGTGTGTGTATGTGAGTACATGCAAATATTTACTCATCAGAATACCATAAGGGCTATTTATGATAAGTTTAGAGTTTTCTTTTTCTTTTTCTTGACACTGCAAGCAAATCCAATATAATCTGTGAGAAATGGATGGGTATGTGGTTGGAATCCCTTTGGAAGGTCTGTTTATAGGTTTAATCCTGACAGTCTGTTTAGGCATTCAATTTATTCCAATGGCCCCACTTTCAGACCAAACTTTACATTGCTAGCAAAATATATGCTACCTTTACATAGGGGGAGTTTCCCTGAGTGTTTTCCTTAAACACTCCAGAATTAGAAAATTTTAGTTTAGAATTGGTCCACATTTCAAATTAATATACACTAACAATCTATTAATCCCTATAAGTTTATACATCTGGATATGTAAATATAAATTAAAATTAATTAAAATCAAACTTAATTTACAATTCAGTACTTTAGTCACACACAGGCCTATTTCACAGGTTCTATGTCCATGTGAGGTCACTGCTTACCATACTGGAGAAATTTCCATCAAAGCCAATGCTTTTACTAAAGCCAATGCTTTTACTATATACACATATACATAATAATATTTGGCTTACATCCTGAAACTTCTATTTGACTTGCATAAATGCACCAAACCTTCTGTTTAAGAAAAGGAAGGAGTCCTGTATATTACTTTTAACTCTATTGGGAATTGGTGGTTTGATTTTCAATAAGAGAGATAATTGTGATATCTTACTCATTAGTTTTAATGAATTAGTATTGTATACTCAGCATAAAAATTATGAAATATTTAAGATAGCAAAAATGTTTATTTATATGTATCTTGATTTTTACCATTGAATTCTATCTTACAATAGTAACTTTAAAACACTACATATATTTCCATATCTAGATGCTGGTTGATTTTCATCTATCATTTTAATGTTAGTTCAGAAAAACATTTATGTATTAGTCATTTCTACAGATGAGATAACAAAGTATACATAAGAAACATACCAAGTACTGCATTTTTATGATCGATACTTCCTGAAAAAAAATCAAATGTCAATGAAATGCTCCACTGAACATTTTAACCTATTTTATGTCCTTAGAAACATTTAATTCATTGAGTTGTTCACCTGACATTTTTACAGATTGCTTTGATTGTAAAAATGTCATTTTTAAATGACGTTTTTACACTGTCTTGGTCTTAAAAACATCAAATGGGGGATAATTCTTCTTTTGAAGTTATTAAACATGGCTATAATCATAAAAATGTCATTTTAAGATAATTCTTCATTTGACCTTTTTTACACTTAGCTGCTCTTTTCTTTTCTTCCTTAAAAATTTGCTATTAGAAATTAAAGTTAATAGAATTTTAAGACTGTACTTAAAAATTAGAATCAAGACCTCACTGCTAATATTGCCCGGGTCCTCAGGGAATGGTTTCACTACTTATCACTTACCTATTACAGTTCTGGACATTACAGGTGAAAAGTATATGTGTGTTTGTGCACGTGTGTGTGTGTGTGTGTGTGTACCAACAGTAATGTGTAACCACATTTAATTATAACTTCTCCCAAATAATCTATTTCTCTTTACAACTTTTATCTGCTCTTACACTTGTGCACATTACTCTATAGGCAAATCACAAATGAACTGTTCTCTTTCAGTTAAGGTGACTGTATAGTTTTTGAAGTAATGTAATTGTGACAAATTTGGATATAGGATATACTTTTCTAATAACTCTATCCATTGGTTTGCCTTAAATAATTTTTTATCATTTTAATATCTGTTATGTAAAGAAATTAAGAGAAAAGAGTTCAATATTTGGGTTTATTCAATGACTCTTTAGTATATAATAAATGTCATATTTTGGGTGAATAGAATAATAATAATGAGAATGTTTTTGACCTTTTATGTCAGGCACTCACAAGAATTTTACTTACATGATTAATTCTCGTGACAATCCTGAGACGTATTATATTATTATGCTTGAGGACAATGGAACATGGAAAGAATAGAAACAGAATCTGAAAGCAGACAGAACCATTGAAATTTTTTTTCTTATTGTTACTTTCTAATAGGTAACACAGGTATTCTCTCATGTTTACTTTCATAAGGCAAACCCTGAACAAATATGTTCTTAGTGTTGTGAGGAAAGTAATAAAAAATATCAAGAAATGGTAATTAACATGTAAGCATTATTCTGTTTGGTAAATAAGGCAAAAGTGAATGCCTGAGAGTTACGCACTCCAACAGAGCAATATATGTTTAATTGTCATTGCAAGCAGGAAAGAATTAGGAATTAATATATTTTTATTTCATTCATTCAAATATGAAATAACAAATATAAAATATTTTAGAAGTAAAATGATACTGTATTGGGCTTGACCTTACCATGGTAACTTAAGGAAAAACTCATAGCAAAAGAGAATACATAGATACTTTTGAATAAAATGAAATGCAAATTAGGAATAATAAGTATCTATGCCATTTGGTACTGTGGGACATGCAGAATTTTTGGAGTTAGAATGCAGGCTTCAGTGAAGGAGATTCCAAGAAGGCATCTAAACCATTTTTCCCCCTTTTCCTATTTCATCTACAGGCTAGTCTCCTCTTATAAGCCCAGCAGGCACTGGGACAGCTAGGACAAAAAGGTTTCATTTGAAACACCTCTTGCAAGTTTTCTCCACTCTGAGACATCCGGGTGATTCAATCTAGTACAAGAGAACCAGTGGCAAGAATCAGTCCAGGGAATTATGGTGAAAGTTTGGACAATGGGACACCATAGGATCCTACGAAGGAAGGCTGGGGAAGACCATCTTAATGAGTGCATGCTTGTTCTCATTCTTCACTTCCTAGGGAATAAAGTCTGGTCAGAATACATGTCTGGAGTCTTTCCTACCCATTAATATGAGAGAAGCCCATTAGCTTTTCATGATATCTGAAAGAAATTAATGTTGTTCCACTGTGATAATGTCAGCCCACAAGAGGGTACGCCAGTCAGATGCCTCCATCCTTGAAGGTGATCTTATTTAATGTTTCCCAGTAGTTGGATCTAAAATTTGTTGAACTAGTGGAGATAGATAACAACTAAAGAATGGGACCCATATGGCAAAGGGGAAGAACCCTCCACAAAAAATTAAAATAGTCCCTGAAAAAGTTCTGCTAGAGAAGACAAGTGTAAAAAATACTGGTATTTACGAAAGTTCAAGTCTAATATACACAAGGAAAGAATCTCTGTGGAACTGGAAAAGGATGTTTCTAAGCTAAATATTTTATTATAAAATTAAAAGAAGAAAATCATAAATAAGATTCAAATTAATGCAGGGCTGGAGTGGTTGCTCAGCGGTTACAGCACTTGCCCAGTCTGAGCAAGCACACAGGTTCAACCCCAGCACCCATGTACACAACTAAATGTCAGAGCATCGAAAACCATGTGAAAAACTCAATAAAAATTGATTCTCTCTGTCTCTCTCTCTCTCTCACACACACACACACTGTCTTTCTCTCTTAAAAAAATTCAAGTGAATCAGTATAAAGTTTAAACAATGGGGTAAAAATTACCATAATCTCAAAACTGAATCTGCACACCCAATGGCCTTAGCAAGTCTTATAGATATTGATTAGAAAAATGATTGTAGGCAGTTCATAGTAGATTCCTAGAAGACACAAACCTAGAAGTCTCACAAACTTCTAAACTAAAACAAAAGTTACTAACTTGAGAAAACAATTAGAATGCATAAACACAAATTTTAGGGTTGACGATAGATTATTAAGAAAGTCAAGCTTAGTGGCAAAGTGCTTGCCTAGCACGTGCAAGGCCCCGAGTTCGATCCTCAGCCCTGAAAAAAAAAAAAAAAAAAAAAAAAAAAAAAAAAAAAAAAAGAAAGTCAAGCCAAAAGCTTATCATACAACTATCTAAGAAATTATAAGCAGATATTCTAAAAATTATAGGTTATATTAATAACTGAGTAAATACACTCAATAAAGTGTATTAATAGACAACAAAAGCATCACAGAACATGATGCAATATAAAATAGAAAAAAAAGAAAACAGAGGTAAGCCACAAAATTCATATTTGAAATATCCTTCCATTATTGTTCTTCAATTTCTTGTTATTGTTCTTTTCTAACACTCAAGTATATAGTTAAACCAAAAATGCATATAACGTAAAAAGAATATGTAACATAATAGATAATATGCTTCTTGAAATTGAAGGGCCAAGATTCAAGGAAAGTCTTAAGGTGAAAGTGCTAAAATAAATCAATTAAGCATTATGAAATAGACTATTTTGGTAGAAAAAATTATGATTTTATTTTCATGGAAAATTCAAGAAAAATTTGATTATGAACACTAGTATAAGGAGAGTAAAACTAAATAGAAAAGTATAACAGAATTTACAAATTACATAATCAAAATGAAAAGGAGAAAAAATAAATTTTATAATAAAAAATAAAAGAAATAAAATCAAAATTTTATTAAAAGAAACAGCTTGTCAAATGCAGTTAAAAAGCAAAAATTATGTTTGTAGTAAATTGTAAAATTAGTTCCAAATGTTTGTTTCTTCCTAAATCCATGCCTTTTGTCTTATAAACAACTATAACCAGAGTTTCTTTCAGTAAAGGAGTAGAGCCATTTCTCCACATCTCAAATCAAATCTGTAACTTGATTTAGAAGTATTAGTGCATCTATACCTGAGGCTAGAAATTGCATGTTGCCGCAGTTGCTACTGTTCCTCCCCAATGGCCAGTGCTTTGACTTCGGATAGTCAGCTGGAGGATGAGATATTGGAATACACAAAGTTGTCTGGAGTTGTCCCAGTGGAGACCATCCTATCAGCTAACACACTGCAAACCCTGAGGTAAGTGAGAGAAACCAGACCAAACTCTGAGGAACTTTCACTCCCAGGCAGTTGTCTACAGACACCAAGCAAATCCAGCTGAGCTCAGCCAGTCATAGATAAGAATAGCTGAATACTGCCACAAAATTAGCTTTAAATAAATAATTACTATTGTAAAACACCAGAGTTCGTGGTACTTTGTTGCACATTATTCTGACCAATGAAGCCAGAAAAATATGTAGAAAAAAGACACTAAACCAATATATATATAACAAAAAAGCAATTTAGAAATAGAGAACAAGGCAGGGAGGGACTAAGTAAATGCACTCAAAAGGAAGCACTGAGGCCAACCTAGCATCGAAACAAGTGGAATAAAAGGATAACAGAATTTATGAAGGCAGAAATACATCATAAAAATAAAAGGCACAATTTATGAAGATTGTGTTATGATCACTAACTTTTATTCATCTCTGTTGCTAATAAATATGCAATCACCATTAGAAGGGCAAAGGAAGTTGATTTATTATAAATTATTATTGGGATATTTCAATGTGGCTCCTCCAAAACCCAATGCACCTGTAGAAAAAATGCAAAACTATTACAATAATTCCAATCAAGAAATATTTCATGGATATATAGTACAGATAGTACTATATGTATACTTTTATATAATTTATAAATGATATCATTTTATAGTTTTATATCATTTATAAATTATATATACTATGATATATACTTTATATAGTAGATAGTTTTATATCTATATAGCTCTCTTTTAAAAAAAATCTTGAATACTAAAAAATAATGATTATATACTTTGTCACATGAAAAACTTTAGTGGATTTAAAATTAGTAATTTTACCAGCATTTAATTCTAAGTTAATAGAGTTACTTTACTACCTAGAAATTTACTCTTCTACCCAGAATTTGGATCATATAAAAAATACTGATATTATCAACTATATGGAAAATAATATAAACTGGAACATTTTAAAAAAAGTTTATACCAGAATCTAGCTTATGGAGACTATATGCAGAAGATATTTTTACCCATGAATGATTTCACTATAAACAGAAGTAATAAAATATTTCCCTCATCTTAATCAACAAAACCAAAAAGAAAACAAGAAGTGGAAATTTATCAGTTTTAGCCTGAAATTAATAAATCCAAGATAAAAGACACATTAAAATCTTTGCATATACACACTTGTTACATGAGCATTAAGACAGAAAAATAAAAGGTGAAACATATACTATTCTTCTTAAAAGAGAGAGGGACAGTGAGAGACAGAAAGAGAATCAATTTTATTAAGTTTTTAATGTGGTTTTTGTTGTTCTGACACTTCATTGTGTACGTGGTGCTGGGGTTTGAACTGCATCCTTGCACATGCCAGGAAAGTGCTGCAACCGCTGAGCCACTGCTCCAGCCTCAAATGTATCTATTAAGAATAAAAAAGGAGACAAAAGAACACATGCAGTGTAATCCAATTAATTATAAAGAAATACATGTAACACTATGGAAATAAGTAAAATGTCTACAGGAAACAAAAAATATTTGCTCCATTTGATAACAAAATAAAGTTAAAATGAAGAAAAGGCATAAATATACCAACTACTACAGAGAGAAAACGTGATAAATTTCCTAACAAGGAACAAATTACCCAGAACTTGATCATTTCACACTTGAATTCTGTTTAATTTCTAAAGAATTCATTCCAGATTATTAAAAATCTGCAGAGCTCTGAAATTAATTTTTGAATCAAATATACCCGTATAGTCAATTTAAAACATAATAACAATGGTCAAAGACTGAAATTTTGTCCTTTAGAATCAGGGAGAGGGCAAGGATTCCCATTTTCATCACTTCTATATTACATTGTACTGGAAATTCTACCCACAGCAATTAGGCAAGAAAAATAAAAGCCAGCCAAACTGGAGAAAGAGAAGTAAAATTACCTTTGTAAATTACATTCTCATATATTAGAAAATTCCAAAGATTTCATTCATACAAAAATCTGCTAGATCTGATGAATAAATTAAGCACCATGACAGGATACAAAAATCAAACCACACAAATCAGTTGTTTCTATATACTGACAGTAAATGATTCATAAAGGACAGCAAGATAACAATTCAGTTTACGATAGCTTCAAAAGGAGAAAAATATTTTTGAAAAACATTAACCAAGGAAGTGAGGAGTTACACAATGAAAACTAAATAATGTTGCTGAAGAAATTAAAGAAGACATCAACAAATGGAAATATTTTTCATGTTTATAAGATGTGAAATGTAATATTGTTAAGTTGACAATATTACCTAAAGCACTGTCCAAAGTCCCCAAAATCGCTATCAAAACCCCAATAACAATTTTTTTTAGAAATGGATAAATCAATCCTAAAATCCATGGGGAATCTCAACGGATCCTTAATAACTAAGAAAATCTTAAAGAAGAATGAAACTGGAAGATTCACATTTCCTAATGTCAGAAATTATTACAGAGTAAGACACACAGTAGTCAACAGTGTGACAATGGCTTATGTAGCAAGACAATATAATATAGATCCCAAAAATAAACTTTCATACACATGGTCAAGAGATTTTCAACTTTTACCAGGACCATTCAATGAGAAAAGAATAGCTTTTTCGATAAACAGTATTGAAAAATACTAGTAATGGTATTGGAAAATCTTACTAACACCTTACTAAGTCAAAATCTTACTAGGTAGTAAATCTTACTAAGTTAAAATGGATCAAAAACCTAAACAGAAGATCTTCTAAAGCTGTAAGACTTTTAGAAGAAACACAGAGGACAGCTTCATGAGTTTTGATTGCTAAGGATTTCTTGTATATAACACCAGACGTACAGGCTACAAATGAAGTAATACACAAATCTGGCTACACTGACATCAGATGTCTCCATGCATCAAAGGGCACAATCAATAGAGAGAAAGGACAACCTATGAATGAGAAAAATACCTAAAAATCACAAATCTAAAACAGGGTTAATATCCATAATACATAAAGAGTTGTACTCCAACAACAAATGACCCAAATTTTAAAATGCACAAAGGACATGCAAAAACATTTCTCAAATAAGATTCAAATGAAAAATAAGTACAGAAAGTTATTTGACATCACTAATCATTGTGGATATGAAAATCAAAACCACAGTAAAATACTACAACTTTACCTGTTAGGATGGGCTTTATCAGAAACAAACAGGAAGCACTGGTGTGAACAAAGAGAAAATAAAACTATTGTCTACTTTAGGTGGGAATGTAGAATGAAATAGCTTCTATAGAGAGACAGTATAGTTCTTCATTCAAATATTAAATTATTACACTATCTATCAATTTCACTTCTGTGTTTATACTCCCAAATTAAAAGATGAGTCTCAAAAGGAGATATTTGTGTATCTGTGATAATAGCAGCGTTTTTAAAATTAGTCAAAGTATGGAGCAACCCAAGTGTCTTTTTACAGGTAAAAGGATAAGCAATGTGGTATAATAACAAAGAGATATTATTCAGCCTTAAAAAGGAAAGGTATTCTATGAAAAACCACAACATAAACTGCTAGGAAATCATACTAAATGAAATAAGGCAGTTCAAAAAATATAAATGCTATGTAATTCACTTACATAATTTACTTAGTGTAGTAAAATTCAGAGATGGAAAGAATGGTGGTTTCCAATGGTTGAGGAATGGGATTGGTGTTTAGAGCAAAGTTTGATTTCATGCAAGATGAAGATGTCAGAAATAAACTATAGATCAAATTTAATTTTGAACACTGATACTAAAACTAGCCCTTCCCCAAATGTTAATAAAAGCAGTTTATGTATGTATTAAATAATTGAAGTGTGAAACCAACTGGTGCTTTTTTCAGACATGTGATGGTATTTCAGTAACATAAAATCTATTATATTTTACTATGTCAAAAATTTAAAAAGAGGGGCTGGAGTGGTGGCTTAGGGGTTATGGCGCTTGCCTGGCATGCACACGTACATAGGTTCAAACCCCAGTACCTACGTACACAACTAAGTTTCAGAGCAACAAAGCCACATGAAAAACTCAATAAAACTTGATTCTTTGTCTCTCTCTCTCTGTCTCTCTCTGTCTTTCACTCTTTAAAAAAAAAATAAAATAGAAAATAAACAGAAGATATCATATTATTGTATTGTATAGTTAAAAGTAACAAGAAGAGAAGATTCTGAATGGCCTCCCACAAAAAAAAGGAATCATAAATGTTCAAGACAATGTATAATCTAAGAATCTTGAGTTGATCAATATATAATGTATAAATGTACTAAGACACCACATTACATCTCTAAAGATCAATAATTATTACCTGGCAACAAAATTATTTGAAAAATAAAAAGTAGGGCTGGAGCAGTGGCTCTGCAGTTGCAGCACTTGCCTGGCATGCACGAGGATGCAGGTTCGAACCCCAGCACCCTATACCGAACGAACTGTCTGAGCAATGAAGGCCAAAGAAAAACGAAATAAAATTGATTCTCTCTTTATCTCTCTTACACTGTCTCTCTCTCTCTCTCTCTTTAAAATAATAAAAATAAAAATAAATTTAAAATAAAAAGCACATCCAGATGCATAATTTAAATATATACAATAAAATTTGCATAAATAATAAAGAATATCAAAAATGCAAAAATTAGTTACCAATTATTATAAAGGATTGAAAGAGAAGTAGAAAAATATATTAATTTGTTATACATTATTTACAAATAAAAATTTCTGATGTTTACAAGCATTTTAATTAAGGGCATGATCTAGCAGATTAATGGACTTAAAATAAATTCAGCCAGTGACAAATAGTTATTATATGTGGTATCTAAAATAGATAAGAAAAAAACAGACAATTCAATGCAAAGTAGACAAAGAATTGGAATATTTAATTTATGATCCTCAAATTTAACAAGTACATGAAGATCTATTCAAAGTCACTCTGTAGTTGTCATAAAAATTGAAATAACAAGGAGCTATCACTTTGTAACTATTAGTTCTACAAAGTAAGAATGTGATAACCCCCTAAATTGAGAGGAATTTAGAAAACATGTTACTCTCACACATTGCTGGTAGAAATGTAAGTTGTTACAGATCCTGTACACATGTTAAAACAATATGTACATATATGTCATTTCCTTAGTGATTCTGTTCTCGAGGCAGCCTGTTCTGTAAAAATTTTTTAAAAATAAATAAAATATTTGTTATGTAAGTAATACACTGGAAATGTGTATGGTGGTCAAAAAATGGAAAGGGATTGAATGTTGATTAACCAGAAAATGATTGAATAACTTATGATACATCTGTTTCATAAATAATTATACAACCATAAAAATAAATTGCTCCTTCAAAGTTCTTACATTGACAATGTGACATTGCTGGATGAAAATGTTAGTATTCAAAAAGGATACATTATGTCCTCATTTTCAAATCAAAAGCAACAAAATTCTTGTGTGCATACATTTATATTTTAATATGAATTAGAAAGTCAAGAACTGTTTATTTGGTACAAAATGCATTTAAGAGCAAATAACACTGTCAGAGGTCAAATAAAGGTGATTGAAAAAGAAAAGTTTGTGTGTACAAGGGAGAGGGAGGGCCACTATGTTCCTGTGGTGTGTGACATGTACATAATATATATAGTATAGGTGAAGATAACGGGGAGGTTAACTCCATTGCCAAGCCCATGTACCCAGCAAAGGAAGAAATCAGGCCCACAGCCACCTTTTACATCTCTGTAAAACCACAGTGACCTCAATAAAACATCCATCCTAATGTAGATATTACCTTCTTTAGGTAGAACTCCATGTCTCAGTATTACTTATATGACCTCACAATATTTACCTAGCTACTGTTGTCCTCAGAGGTCTAACCCTATAGATGAAAGACTGTGAAGAAGGCTATTTCCCTGAGAGCTCAGAGCATTAGTTTGTTTATTTGGTAGTGGGGATTGATCCCCAGGGAGCTTTACTACTGAGTTATATCCCAGCACTTTTTATTTTTTCTTTTGAGATGATTTCACTAAACTGCTTAGGGCTTCACTAAGTTGCTGAGAGTGGCCTTGAATTTTGATCCTCCCATCTCATCCCAATATGCTGAGATTACAGGTGTGGTCCACTGTGTCCAGCTTCCTGAGGTTTTAAAAGAAAAAAGGCCTCTGAACACTTTTTATGAAAGACCTTCCGCTGAAATGCACTTCAGGAAACTAGCATTAAATTTTGTGTCTCTAGATTTAAGATTCTACAACTCACTATTGGATTCCACAGGTGGGGATTATCTGGCCACCTCCTGTATGTGGCAGTTCTTTCCCACACATGAAAACTGATAGTCATTGAAATGAAAAGTGGTATAATTTGTAACTTTAAAATCATGGCTTTCCTTGCTTCATTTCTATATGTAACTTATCTGCTCGTATTTGCACAGCAGTATTAATTAATGCTTTGGCAAATTACAATAGGATTTCTGTGGAATTATATTTTACATCTGCATGAATTCCAAAGCAATTCAATGTGATTCATATTCCAACAATGAATACCAAAGTAAGAAATAGTAATTGTGCCACTTATTATAACATGTTGCCAAACAATTATTATGTGCGGTTGATGAACATTTGAATAAATGCCATAATATGCTACACTCAATTAAAACAACAATTCTTATAATTAATATCACCATTATTCATATCGAGTTATGGCTTTGGGTTTTGTGTGTTCTAGGAAATGACTGGAGGAATGAATGCTCATTTCAATTCAATTTATAACTTGATCTGATGCACTAAAATGAAATTTGCATGAAATACATGCATTAGTCTTGCTCTAGCTGTAATCCAAGAAAGCAACATTCTCAGCTACTGAATGATTGAGAAAAGGAATGATTGCTTCAAAAGAAAGACTAAATATGAAAGGAGGAAGGCAAATATGTCATTTTTTTGGCTTGGTTTGTGCAGAAAGTATTTAGTATTTGTTTACTAAGAAACAAATGTTATTTGTAACCATTTAGAATGAATAGTTGAACAGTCCAAGGGATGGGGGAGATTATTGGATAAAATTGCTCTATTTATCCATTCTTGGAAATCACAATTTTATTCAATAAGTTATCCAAGGTCCTAGAAAGCATTATCTGTGGTACACAGCATTAAAATGCTTCAGTCATTAACATATTAATAAACCAAATTACATTGTTATAGAGCTCTGGTCTTGAAATATATGAGACACAAAATAGGCAAGCTTTGATGTTGGAGCATTAAGAGTATGTTTGTAAACAAATATGGTTAGCTCCCTATAATCCAAAGATATATTTAGTTTATCTAGTCTTAACCACCAAAAATACGTCACAGAATGGAAAACTTCAAAGATGGCCAGGAGATATCTAATTCTGATTTCCATAGTACCTAAAAGAACTTTACTTCTAATTTACTCCCTTCTAGCCTATTGAAACTCAG
Source organism: Aplodontia rufa (assembly GCA_004027875.1). Taxonomy (NCBI): domain Eukaryota; kingdom Metazoa; phylum Chordata; class Mammalia; order Rodentia; family Aplodontiidae; genus Aplodontia; species Aplodontia rufa. The sequence continues at coordinate 8,214 of PVKS010024896.1, read as the reverse complement.
AAGGGCACCTTCTAATGCCTTTTCAAAAGGATTTCAGCTGCCTGGAAGTGCCCCATCTATATTAGAGTCTTTCTGAGGTTTAAACTCTAACTTTATGTAACCTCTGCAATCTAAAAGCAACTTAATGGCACAATAGAAGTAGAACTTCTAATATTTCCCTTTCCCCATGATTAAAAAAATAGATTACCCAAATTCAAGAGATTAAAATACAGGTGATTCCTAATTTACAATGGATAATTTGTTTTTACTTTTTTATGGTGCAAAACATGCATTCAGTAGAAAATGCATTCCAAATTTTGATTTTTTTTTTTCAGGACTAGTGATATGTGCTGTGATCCTCTCTGGTGATGCTGTGCAGCAACATTGAACTGAAGTTCCCTGTCAGTCTTCTGATTCCAAGGGTAAACAACCAATACTCTGCAGTGTACTGTGTTGCTAAACTCTCATATTCATATGTTAGATGTGCTCAAAGCATTTTTCACTTGGATAGTTTCAACTTACATTGGGTTTTTCAGGACATTATGCCATCATCATATGTTGAGAAGCATCTGTAGTTGTCCTGTGAAATATTCCCATCTCACTGCTGGGAAGGTGCTCCTATGAGAAAAGAGAAAGAAGACAAGGTGACTAGCATCCTTAGCAACATGCTCATAACCGATCTCCAGGTATATAGGCCAAGATCCCTGATAGGAGAGACTTGATAGCATGGAAGGCTTTTATCTGGAAGACAGTGGTCTAGGATTGCTTGCAATAAACAGATACATGATCTACAGATTTGTGAAGCACAGCTCTGAGGAGAACATTATGTATGCTATACAAATCCCTGGTGTGTGAAATGGAGATTTCCAAAACCCAAATCCATCTTTAATTCTACATGAATAAGCATGGTACTTCTTCAGCTACAGAATCTATACTCAGTCAGAGAGTACAAGACCCTTGTAGAAAAGAAGAAACCAAGAGGCCACCTCGGATGCCTGTACAATTTGCTGCTTTATCTTGACCTTTTGATGGTGTGCATCCTTAATGAAATGTGGTACTGTAAGGTGTGGGAATTGTTTAGAAACTAGCTGAAGTGTTACCTTACCTGCATTTATACCTATCTTCACAGGTCAGGGGTTGACTAGAGAGCAAGGATGCCCTTGCTATGTTTTTTCTAAACCCTCATGTGTTAATTTCATGTCATCACTTAGAATTCTAGGTCAAGACTATGAGCCCGAATTTCCCTGAGATTTTTATTTCAATGACATGTGTCAGCATTACTGAACATGGATGATTATTTATAAATATTTTAAGGTATTTTTTTTCTCTCAAAGTCATGTATATTTTTTCTTTTGGAGAAAGATTTATAGAGGTTACTGGTAGACCCCCCAAAATTAAGAACCAAGGAATTTAAATTAATAGAATGTGTGTTTTCTTCCTTCATTTCAAAACTTACTTTATCTGTTACTTTTTCTGTGTTGATCCAAAGAAGGATTTCTAATCCTTACTTTTTCTTTGCACAAAGTGTTTATAATCCACTCTCCATTCAAAGGCCCAAATAATCATTGATTCTCTACTCAAATATATCTTCTCACTTGATGGATTCTCTTCAGTGATAGAATTATTTGGAAGTATAATCAGTGCTTGGAAAGAGTTCTTGCAAGACATTCTCAATATGATACCCACACAAGCTTATATTTCACATCCAAAGGAAACTTTATAATGTAAAAATTTCCACTGATGACTGTAATAAGCATACTGCTGTATACACAGCATATCCACAAACAGGATATGTTTGTGGAATAAGTCTGAGATAATTTATTTAAACTTTATAGTATTTATTATATGGGCAACTAAAACTGGGGTTGCATTTCATGATGGAGAAGCCTAGTGAAAAAAATCTATGATTCATAATCCAGAACTTGTTTTCACATTGCTTTAATCAGTTGAGCTGATTGACTCTTAAAAAGAGAATGGGAGCTATTAGAATGTAATAAAATGGAGAAATGTATAAAATCCATTTATAGACAGGTTTTATTTCATGGAAAGAGATCCTGAAATTAGTAAATTTATTAGTGAGATAAAAATATGCCTTGCATTGGATCCACAGTGAAACGTGAGACTTAAAATCAAGAAAATGTACTTCAATCCTCAATTTATTCTTTAACAGTATATTTGGTATACTATTTTCTTAGGGGGAGTCTTTAGTTATTCAGTATGAAAGCTCATTTTCCCAACCAAAGGTTACCGTAATAGTATTTATTTGAAATGTAAATGAAGACTTCCACCAAGGAATGTATGTTTCATTTTGCATTTGTCTCTAATCAGAATGCCATATGAATAATGTAGTTTGGCACCAATGTCCTCATTAAGCAAGTTTCCCATTATTGCATTTTCTGATTATAATCTCCTCGTTAAACTTCTTTTACTGTTCCTGCTGATGATCATTCATATGCTTAGTCTTCAATATTAATCTGAAAACACACACACGCACATACACACAGCCTCCTGTAGATGGGAATCAAATTATATTGATGACCAGATGTCCTTTAAATAAAGGGTTGTTATCCATTGTATGTCCGAGAAATGGCATGGCGTTGAATTGTTTGACTGGGCTGAAAGAGAAAATGAGTTTCAAACTAGTCTCAATTTATATCCATCTATGAGGTAATTTCACAATTATACTTGATAGGCAGCAATGGCCAAGAAAGAAATAGGATGACAAAAGAAATTGAGCTAACTAAAACAATTTGTTCTTATTGTTGTTTTCTTATCATTTATTTATTTGTTCTTAACCACAGAACTACAAATTAGAATTTATGTAGAACTTTCAGAGATCACGTGTAATTATGACACCTCAAAAGAAGTGCTTGTTTGTAACCAGTATATAGATTTCAGTATGCAACTCTACAAAAAAACATAGATTCTCAAACTTTTTCAAAGGAAAAATTTATACTTATCTTCTTGAATACCTGACAAGATTAAAAAAGAGGAAATAGAAAATTAGCACAATAATGATATGTTAAAAATAAATTGAAAGAGAATTCTCATTTCTAGACACACATTATTCTTCATGAGTCTTCTAGAAACAATATTTGAAACATTTTATGTCCCCTAAAATTATTAATTAATCAGAGAACATTTTGCTATATGGTTTGCTCATCTGCTTCAACTATTCATCAATGGAAATAAGATGATCATTCTGCCCTGAATAAAGGAGTTATAGGCACTTAAAATAGATGTGCTAAAGGCATAAGAAAAGTACAAAATATACACATTAATTGTGAACAGTGGTTGCCTCTAGGGAGGGCACTGAAAATTATTTATTCTAAACATGGCCTATATTAAGTGTCTCATAATGACTTTACATATATAATTATCAGTGGAATACATAATTTTCTTAAATCTTTGATATTGTTGAAAGTTCTTACTAGCACATTTTTCATCTGAATTTGCACCAATTTTCAATAGTTCCTAAAATATACAATTTTCCACATAAATCATCTGTAAGCTTCTCATGAAACCATTACGAGTTACTTATGTTGTGTTGTATTAACATTGTCCAGAATTAGAACAGTCCTCTGTAAGGACTACACTAATGTTGAATTAATAAGATTATGTTTCTACATGTGACTTTCTTTTTCTTTTTCCTTTATTTCAAGAAAAAAAAATGATAAGTTATGGCACTTTTTCAAAGGACTGAAGCGAAGGAGATAGTTTTTCTAAGAACTTGCTTGACTTAATATTTTAAAAAACATCTGGACAACATAAAACAGGTTGAGACTGGGTGATGTTTACATGATTGCAATGTGGAAATCCCATGTTTCCAGAATTTGTGTTTCTAAGTTAGTTACAAATCTGGGGGTAGATGTCAGCATGCCCCATTTCTATAGATGTTAAAATTAAATCTGTTTAGAAAATGGCTATTCTCATTTTGTTTCCTTTATGCAAAATATTGGTGAATAGTCATTAAAAGTCAGGTCTAAAACTTGCAGTGAATTCTTCCCTTCTTCAATGCCTGGACTTAGGGATACAAAGAAATAAAAAAATATTCTTTCATTAATCGAATATTCACCATTTACTGAGCTCATGTGCTAAGAACTATGCTACACCCTTTCAGCAAGCTTCTTTGTTTTATTCTTTATAATGCTGTTCTAAAGTAAGTCATTATGTTTGCAGATGAGGGAAGAAATTTGGGGTTGCTGAGGTTAAGTAACTTGCTCTCTAAAAGTGGGGGGTGTTATGATTTGAAACTCAATTATTCTTGCTCCTATACTCATTTTTTTTTTTAATAAGGACAGTGAGACAGAGAGAGAGAATCAATTTTTATTGAGTTTTTCACATGGCCCTCATAGCTCAGACACTTACTTGTGTACATGGGTGCTAGAGTTTGAACCCATGTACTTGCACATGCCAGTCAAGTGCAGCAACTATCGAGTCACTGCTGTGCCCCTTCTATACTCATTTTTAACGTATGTCTCACATATGACTTACTTGCATGGGTCCCAGTACTTTGTACATAGTAAATTTCATTCTGAGAATATTTATTCCAATTCTTTACTAATAGAGCACTGTTTTCATCTCATAAAATGTAGATAAAACAGAAATAATGGAATATAGAACACATTAATGGTTATATTATTGGTGCAAAATTCTTAAGAGCATAGACAGGGAATATTGCTTGTACAGTGAATGTTTTTATGGAGAGTTAAGCCTAAAATTACTCATTGAGAATTCTTTTACATTAGTACTTACATTAGTTATTTATGTTAGCATCTAAATAATCAGGAAAAACAAAGTGAGTGTACAGGGAAAGGCAATTCTATCAACAATTATGTGAGGGCCATAAATAGTGCTATCTACTCCAATCTTCCTCCTGTTTTACAAATATTCTATTTATGCTTTTGGCAAACTTTCCATTTACCATCCAAAAACCAGTATATCACCTAGACATCAAGCATGTACTTCCCAGTCTCAGCCAAGATGTTCATCTCTGCATGAATCCATATGCATTTTCTTTCAGGTTGTGTATCTCTCTGTGCACCGTGGAAGGTCAGGTCACCCATGGAGATCCCTTCACTACATTCTTTGCAAGTACACTTGAGTTGAATTGAAGGAGTTAATTTTCAGTTTTCACACATTTTGAAGCTAGGCTGGCCCTTTCCAAATATTCTGGCAAGGAGGCCAGCTCTATTACCCTTGCATCAATCAGGCATTACATGTTCTCTATCTAGGGAGGGAACATTACTTTGACTTTATTTCTACTTGGTCAGTGGAATGACTGGTGGCAAATGAAGCTGCTAGCTGTCAGCAGTCAACTAGAGAGCCTCAGTCTTGAATGGGATCTGCCTGGCACAGCCCAGCATCCACAATATAGGATAATATATCCTTGGAGAACTAAATATAGATATATAATGTTTGTCAACTTGATCTGAGCAAGAAGAGGAAGCCATCTTGTTACTGTTTGGATACTGGATGTCCCTCAAAAGCTCAGGTGTAAAATAATGCAAGAAGGATTTTAGTATATATGATTGATTTGTGACAGCCTTAAACCAATCAGTGAATTAGTCCCCTGATAGAGATTAACCGGGTAGTAACTGAAGGCAAGTAGGGTGTGGCTGGAGGGGACAGGTCCTTTGGGACATGCCTTGGGGTATATATTTATATATGGTGAGTGGAATCTCTCTCTCTCCCTCTCCCACTCTCTCTCTTTCTCTCTCCCACCCTCTCCTTCCTCATCATCACATGAGCTGCTTCATCATCACCATTATGTTTAACCTCACCTCAAGCCCCAATGAATGTTGCAGACCTACTATGAACTAGGACCTTAAAACCATGATCCCCCCCAAATAAACTTTTCCTCCAAAAATTGTTCTTGTTAGGTCTTTCAGTCACAGCAGTGGAAAAGTTGACTAAAACACATCTTAAATGCGTCATTTCAATTATAGGATACACGAATAAAAACATAAAAGAACAAAGTTCCTTCATATCGATGCCGGTGATGTAGATGTCGGGTTCATGTCCTCTCAGAGTCGAAGAGTGAAACCAAGGGACACGGGGGCAAGCGTAGTAGACAAATTTTATTATAGAAATTAAAGCATAGGGAAAAGAGCAGACTTCCCCCTGTGTGGGGTAAGGGGACACAGCTGATGAGGCAGTGAGGTTTGCTCCTTTTATATGACATCCTCTCTTCGATTGGTCACTGCTTCCTTGCCCCTGTACCTAAGACACAGGTGCGGGGGGAATTCTGGTCCAGTCTTTGATCCATGCCTTAGATGCCAATAGAAAGAATGTGGTTCCTTCCTTAGCAGCAGGGAGTGTCTGCACCTGGCCAATCTTGTCAGACCCTCATTAGCATTGGGGGATGTCTTTGCCCTCTCAGGAAAGATGACCATCAGTTAATTTTCTCCTTCTCCACCCACATTGTTCTGCCTACACTGAACTGCCTAACTTTTTCTGCCTTAATATCATTCTATTTTAACCAGGTTTAAGAGTGAAGCAATTACACCCTTACTCAACCCTTCAGTTTATATCATGTTAGAGGTGGAATGAGAAACAGTGAAAATTAGGAAGTCACTGTAAGGTAACACATTTCAAGAACTCATTAGAGCCTTTTCCAGGTAATAGTAAACTGAGAGGTTATCTGTTTTTTCCCTAAAGTCTGAAGTTAACATTATAATTTCTTTGACCATAGCACTGGCCTACAGAGAACTGTTTTGCTGAGCAGAAGAGTATCAGCATATCAAATTTATCACCAATGTATTAGAAAATAAAGAATTTCCTTTAAGCATCCAAGTTTTAAGAATCAATGATATTCCAATTTAGAGAAATTATATATTAGTTCTATAAAAATAAAACTTTTCATCACTAAAATATTTGAAATACCTTTACATTATAGTTAATTTTTAAGGAAGTAGAGAAAGAGAAATGAATTAAGAGGATCCTCTCCTACCTCAAGAGCCTGAGAGGTATAAATTTAGGGTTTTATTTTAACTACCTTTAAGTCTAGTAAATTAGTCTGTCACAGTTCCATGAAGTGTGATGAAGATGTGGGCAAAGAGACTTTATTATTCATGGTATATGAGGCAACATGAGATGCAGGTTTGTAACAGACTTCCTGTCCCACAAAATCCACAGGGGCAATATACAGGACCCCAGACAGATGGTATCCACATAAGGGATTTACATCACAGCATAGGAACACGACTTGATGAAACCAATGCTTTATATCAGGTAATATTCAAATCTGCTCTTTGTTCCAGAGGGAAATTTATTTAATCTCCAAAATTTCTTATCAGCGAATAAAATCTTGAGAAATGACTGGCTAAAGAACAACCAGGATCTAGGTTGGCATACCCAGCAAGATATGATGAGATCCACGGAAGAAAGTTGCCTAGTAATATAATGGGGAAGAGAACATATTAACAAAGAACTAAAGTAAGTATATTATGGGAACACAGGTACCTACAGAGTAAAATTGTTGAAATTTCTATTTAAAGCCTAATTTATTTTAACAAATGTACACAGAGGCTTGTATTCCCTGCGATTAGTGCAGGCTAAATGGAAGGAAATGCTCAGAGCATTATGAAATAATATAGTTCCCCAGAAATATCACTTTTGTGGCCAAATGGAACAGTGGGTAAGAGTAGAAAACAACTCAGTTTGTTTTTAATACTTGGCTTAGTGCCTGAACAATTCCTTCACAAAATAAGGAACACAAACTAACATCTAAACTTTAATATGATTAAATGTTTGTGGGTATTTAGTATATAGAAATATACATAAACCATCATAATATGCTAGCACTCTAAAATATATGTTTAATTGTTCACAAATATGTCTTTTGCTGTCATTATTGAAATACAAAATTGGCACAATTACTTTAGAGTGCCTCAATGCATAATTATGGTAGTAAAGTTACATTATGCAATAAGGGAAGAAAAGGTAAAAAATCTACCCTTAAATAGTAGTACCTGACTCAAGGTATCAGGCCAAAGATACAGAGTTGTTTTTAAAATTACTGAAGAACAAATAAAGGAAATTTGGTATAAGACAAACTAGAATCAGTACTGACTTTTGTATGCATCCTTGCCCCCTTATTGCTAACACTTTCTCCCCACTTGAATGCCTGTTGCTCCCTTTCTCTTCTATCTCCTGTTTCAAAACAGGAAAACATCTGTCCTTGATTTCACCCTCGTTATCTCTCCCTGGCTTTTGCATTTTAAGCTTGTCGAA
>PVKS010024895.1:0-30492 GCA_004027875.1 Aplodontia rufa | reverse complement strand
ATGTGTAAAACTAACCATCACAATAGATGTGAAATTGATATAAATACTAGCTATTTAATATTTTGTGAATAACGTTAACAAATGGATTATAGAAATAGGAAACAGAGGATTCTAACAAAGTCCATTTGATGGACTACCCTTCATTTATCCTAATCTCATGTTTAATAGAATATATATTTTATATCTGCAGTGTGTGTGGGGGGGGGGGTAGAGAAAGATACAGAGAGAGAGACAGAAAGCAAGAGGGAGAGAGAGACTGCGTGTTTTATGTGTTTGTTCATAAAACTATCATGGAGAATGGTCTTTACTTATTTATTATGCATATTGAATCAGATGTTGATAAAAATGGATTGAGATGGTCAATCAATTCCTGTTAGCTATCTTTAGTGACTGATGCAGGTTGCTTCCTGTAAGTTGACTGACAGAGTGATACACTAGTGAATGTGTCAATAACTAAGTCAGTCTAACTAGATGGTGACACGAACTAGCACCTTTCTGCTCTAAGTATAGCTCATGAAGCAGTAGCTGAAATCACTTAGACCCAATCATTTCCCTTAAACCACCTGAAGTTGGTGAAAAATTGGGATCTTACAGCACTTGTGATTTGCAAATCAGAATCTGCATTTTCATAAGAACCACAGGTGATTCATAGCTACAGTAAAATCTGATATGCAGTATTTAGCATAACTATCGAGTGTATTGCTCATATGGCCAGTTCTCCAGAGCATCTTCTTTACTTGCAGAAAATTAGAGAAAGTACTGTTACAACTCTATATTTAAAAATCAATGTACAAATTTCATCAGCTCAAGACTTCTGCTGACAAATCTAACCCATGACAGAGGGATCTTGAACCTGAAATACTCTGTTCATTATTTGCATCATATACTTCACCATTTTCTCTAAACTGTGTCCTATTTTTTAGCTATTTCATATAGATCTCTTGAAAACCATTGACTTATGTCATCCTACCCCAGTTCAAAACACTCCATGGTGTTCGTCTGGACTGCAGGAAAAGTCTGAAATTTCTCAGCCTAGCAGTAGTCAATGTTCTCCTTAGATTCTCCGCCACAACCTTTGTACCTCCCTTCCAAAAATTCTTTCATTACTGCTTGTCTATGCAAGCACTATGTTATCATGCCCACCCCGCCACAATCACCCTTCTCACTGTCCGCTCATCCTTGGGATGTTTTCAGACATTCTTTCTCATTTCCCACACTAACCTCCTCTTGCTCTTATTATCCCTGCTATTTCTCTGAGACTCAGCTCAGGTTCCCTTCCGTTTCATGTCTCTTTTGATGAATAGATGTTCTCTCTTCCCCCAGAATTCAGGCCTTGTAAAGAAAAGGCCCTGGCCATACCTTCCTCCAGTTCAGTGCCTAGTGTTCTGTGCACCATAAGGCTTAAATAACATTTGCTTATAGTGTAGCAGTTTGTAAAGGGCAGACCATTGCTCCTTCACACCCAAAGGAATCCTATTAGAAGAGATCCTGAGTAAAATGATTTTAGTGGAAAAACTATGCATGGCAAAAACATTATCAAACTCACAATAATATCCAAGTAACCAAACTCTTCTAACTAACAAAAAAAGTCATTCTATGTGTTTTATGCTACCCACTTCTCATTCTTATTCCCTTGAAAGGAAAAGCAAAAGTGGTGGCAGATGTAATTTGAAGACACTGTGAAATATAAGGGTCTTTCTTATAAGGCTCCCTTTGAAAATATACTTTTTTCCTTTTGATGACATTAATTTCCTTTTTCCTTTTCAGTGCCATACCTCTGACTATTTTGGCTTTCCATGACACAAAACACCCACTTTCTGTGAAGATCAGGTTACTATACATTTTTCTAGGTCGACAAAACATAAAATTTTCAAGATATAATTTTTTTGCGATAGTTTTCTAGGGGGAACTATCTATTTAAACAGACTCAATAAAAATACTTTTCAAATAACTTAGGGACACACAATTTTCTTTAATTTCAATGACTAAAACAAGATTATATGATATGCTTGAATTCTAGACGGCCCTCTAAAAACGTAAATTCTACAGTATTTAGAAAATACTTGGAGATCACTGAAAGAACTGCTAATGAGCTCTCTGTGTTTTCTCTTTGCTGAAAGATTTTAGAAACACATAATGAATCTCTTTGAGGACATAATATCCTATTGTTAATTTATTGAGCACAACACATCAAAACCAAAGAAAAGTGCTAGTGGATTGCATATCTTTAAACACGACCTTTGGATAAGCTTGTTTTTAAAAGGTTATTCTAAGCTGTAGGTGTACTGTCTGGATTATAACACCTGCTCCCATATTGGGCCAATTAGGGGGTTACTGTAGTAATTTCAGAAAGAAATAATGGTGGCCCACCAAAGGTTTAGTGATAGAATTGGAGAGAAGTGGAAATAGCCCAAGAGTATTTTGTAGAATCAGCAGAACTCTTAATGGACTGTGTGTGAACTTCAGGGAACCAAATGCAGGTCATGGGGGACGCTGAGATTTCTGAGTGAGGCACAGGGTGAGTTTGTTGCCCAGCTAAATGCAAGAATTCATTGTCGAAATTTTCCATTAAAGATGCATATGAGAAATTCATCTGGGCATTTCAAATAGCAGTTATCTGTATGGGTTTGGAACTCAGAAGATTTAAATGGAGGATTTTTGGCAAATTATATGGAATAGTAATTGACTATTTACCTCACTTTCCAGGTTTTCTCCTCCCCATGGGACTAAGCATTATTTGAAGACAGATTGCTTTCTGAGCACTAAAGAAAACACCCTTCTCATTTAATAAATTGCTGAGTAGTCTCAGTAGTAGTGCTATTAAGTTGCTCTAGGTGTTATCTCAGCACTGTACATGTGCTGTTTCCTGTCATTCTCTCCACACCCTTGTGTGTTAGGAACATTATCTCCACTGTGCAGACGAGAAAACGAGGCACAGAAGCTTCCTAATTTGCCTGTGGTATTACAAATCATTAAGTGAGAAAGTCATGGTTCAAATTCAGTTAATCTGGTTCCAAAGTCAATGTACTTGAAGCTCTCTGCCCATAGTTTGCAATGTGTTAAAAATGACAGTGGATAAGGCATAGATGCTAATTAAACAGAAAAAATTCAAAAAGTGTATCTTTCTGAAATGCTCTTCCTTGATACGATTATTGTCATTGCTCTTATTCACTCCTGAAGTCTTGCCCAAGTTGTGTTCAGGGCCTGGATTATGTTTCTTCTGTTTTCCATCTCTTCCTGAGTTTCCCATGGTCCTCCAGGTAGCACCATGCCACTCCTAAACAACTTGAATCACCATGCAGAGAATATGTCTTCTTTCGTTAGCTTGTTTTTATTTATGTATTTCTTTTATTCTGTGGCATTCCGCAAAGTAGAATATTGGATAATTGTGTATAAATTTTATTTCAGCAAATTTTAATCATTTTTTGAGACAGTGGTTTCAGCCTAATTCCTTAAGGGATAGAAAGCTTCCAGGGACCGGCCCGTTAAGGAAGAGGTAGAAAAGCCCTGCCCTTTGCCTGAAACAAGCATACTTTTCAAGGATCACACAGCTCCAGAATTCCTCCCCATAGTGCTTCTTTTACCCTTGCAGGTGAATCCCATGGGTGCTTCTTAAGGATCTTTCACAAGAAAATCTCCATTTCAGATTCCCTTTTTCATAGACTCTACCCACACCATCAGTCCTTTCTGTAAAACTTATTTAAACATCACTTTGAGTGTGTTGCTTCCTGCCCAGATCCTGACAGATGTACTCAATGTTTTCAAATCAGAGCATATAATAAAATCTTGATCTCTTTTTCCCACCTGCAACTTCTTTTCAGCAAAATTTACAGAAGCAATGGCAGGGAATTATTATTCTGAGTTAATGAAGACCATCAAAAAAGAACCAGTTAACAAAATAGAAGGAGGAAAAACCTGGAGAAAATCACCCGATCATCTTAAAATTTATACCAATAATTAAATGACAGCTAAGTGCTAGATTTTTGGAAATCATTTTTAAAGGTAGACATTTTTATGTAGTCATAGGCCCAAAAATAGATTGATACTTAGGAGAGTGACAGGCTGTTGGAAATCAAATTCTGGTAATGTAATTTTAAACCATCACTGTGGGGAAGAAAGGAAGAACTTGTCTAAAAAAGTTAGGACAATGACAATGACTAGCTCCAACTAGAGAGTCAACAAGTATTAAAAAGAATATATGAATAAAATCCATGTTCTCTATAAGGGGATCTGTGATAAACTCAGATGACTAAAGAAACATAATCAAGAACCAGGAGTAAAAGCACCCAGCAATGAGTAATATAAAAGACTGACGAGGATCCATGGTGTAGGACAGATGCATAAGGATAGGAAGACGGAAAGTGCAGAATTACTCATCTTATTCTCTCTCAGAAAAGAAAATAATCTTCAACTTCAAAATGATAGCATTCATGTTTATAAAGTCTAAAATAGATGAATGAAGACTATGTTTATTTTCAATATGTTCAAATTTTAAGCAGACTATGAACTTTTAGCCCCAAGGGAGAACTATGGAGTGGCCTTCATGGAAATATTTGAAGGCAATCTTACTTGGGTAATAATTTGAGTAAATAACCCATGATATCTCTTTGAATGCTTTCTTTTTCTTTTTTTTAATTAAGAAATTTAGTTATTATACAATGAAAATGCATCCAACAAAACAATATCATATGTATTTATTTTTAAAATTAGATTTATTCCCCTAAAGCCCATCCTATTCTCCCACCTTTACCCCTTCCTTCTGCCACCTCCCTGCTCCTTCCCGATACATCTCTCTGAATGCCCTAGGTTATGTGTTACTACGCCTTTGCTGGGTCTAATACATGAGAATTGACCACCTGACCACCTTTCACACAGGCCAGGGTCTAACTCCAGCCTCCACAGATGAGTGAAGACATTTGACCCTTGACTAAACGCTTTCTTTTTATCTTTTAAAACAACCTCCCCACCTTTGGATAGGATGTATTATGAAATTATAAAGTACTCCTTTCCTCTTAAGATGTAACTCAGGGGCTGGAGTGGTGGCTCAGTGGTTATGGTGCTTGCCTGGCATGCGCAAGTATGCGAGTTCAAACCCCTGCACCACATACATACATGATGAAGTCTTAAAGCAACAAAACCCACATGAAAAACTAAATAAAAATCATTTCTCTCTTTCTCTCTCTCTTGCTGTCCCTATCTCTTAAAAAAAAAAGAAGAAGAAGAAGAAAAAAGATGTAACTCAGGTTACACCATTGAGAATGAAGAAAGAGCTTAGGCAAAATATCATGAGAAAAGAAGAAGAAATACTGGAAAAACAGCTAGACCACATAGCTGTGTATAAACCTATTAACATTGCCCCTGTAAAAGATTTAACTGAAAAACTTTAAAACATCTTCATTGTGACAATAACTACTTGGAATAGTTAAATGGGAATTCAGGACAGGCAATCTTAGACTGAGTCATCATGATTCCAATATACGATAACAGTGAACATAATAACAATACCACAAATAATAAAATTTATGTTTTTATTTCACTGTCTGGATTGAATCAATATTATGATAAAAACACATTCTCAAATAAGAAAACAAGTCAGGGAAAGAAATTTGCTAAATGTATGAGGTTCTCAGATTAATCAAACAATAAGTTGTTTAATTTTTCACACTTTGATTAGGATGACAATTCATAAATTATTTCCATCCAACATAATAACCAACTATTTTCCATTCTTGTGTGGGAGCTCAGGAAGAATGAGCTTCACTTGCACTAGGCAACTTTCCAGCCAATGCAGACAAAGTTCTGAGAACTAGATGGCATTACAAATCTGCAAACACTTTCCCTGGGTACCTTAGAAAACAGACAAATGTCTGTCTGTCTTGGACAGCATAATTGCAGTGCTGTGCTGTCTTCAATAGGGTATGAGCTCAGTGACCTCACAGGTCTCTGGAGCCAAGACACAATAACTTTGTTGGAAGGATAGAGAACCAGTATTCCTAATTATTAAGAGGAAAAAGTGAGCCCATTAATGAGCGGCTTGCCTAAGCTAAAGTTAATGTGGAAGGAAGTTCCTGCCTTCTCCAGGGTGGCACTGGTGGTATATCTGAGCAACCCAGTCATCATCATGTGAGGTGGGTGTCTTCACTCTTCATCTATATCTGTCACAGATCATCTTTTGAGGGAAGTGGAATTTTTTTTGTTGTTGTTTTTTGTTGTTTTTTAAGGCATCAGAGTGACCTTAATCCTTCTGGACAGACATTACCAGGATATCCAAGTGGTGACCAGGGAAGGAGGGTATGATTTTTGACAGTCTGATGACCTTAGAACGACCCACACTAGAACCCCGGTAGAAATGCTGTGGTCCTATTGCTGTGTCAGGAGCTCAGCTGGTGACTCACCAGGGGCCAGGCAAACATGAGTAATTCCAAGTCCAAAATGGCACTGCATGAATATGGATCTGTTTTCTCTTCACTTTGTTCTAGTCATTCTTTAAAAAGTAAAATAGCTTCCATTCTTGGGTCATGCTTTTGCCTAAATGAATCCTGACAAAAGATGTACCATTGTGGATAAAACATGCCCAAGTTACGCATTTATCCCTAAAAACTACATGTAACCAAGAAGAAAAAAATATTTCAGATAGAGAGAGCTCAGATACACTAATTGGATTCTCCTTGTTCCATTTCTGATTTCAGATAAGCCGGCACATTTTTACCTGATATATAATTTTAGATACCCTGAAATCCTGTTGCTCCTAATAATTGATGGTTTTTAGCTCCTTTCATCTTAAATGATTTTTCCTGTTCATTATTCAGTGGGTTGACAGACTGCTACCTGTGTTTTGAAACCTTCTCTAAATATTGATTACAGCCAGTTAAGATAACCCATTGACAGCACTGTGCTTTGAAAGAAAAATTAACCTTTGGCTGCCTTATGGGATGGGGTGCATGTGTAGGGGTACAACATATGTACTAAAACAACAGAAAACGTCTCTTTACATGAGCTTTTGGATGTAAAAATCCTTATTGGATGTGAGCCAAGCAAGCTAACAAGGAAGGAAAGGTTTCCTCCTTAGTCTTATGAAAGCATGCTATTTCAGTTATAGAATAATATGTACTTATTCAAGAGTTTCAATAATGAGCAAGTAAACATGCTCATCTCTTCCCCTTTGTTAATTCAGCCCTCCATACACTTTACTTCAGGTCCCAGTGCAAATGCAAATATATCTTTTTCCTTTTATATGCACCTATATAGACAAATTTCAAAACAAAACTAAAACAATATTACATATATTATCCCATGAGTTGTTTTTTTTTTTTAAAGAGAGAGTTAATCTTATTTTTTTAATCTATTTTTCCCTCTCCACTTAGTTGTGTGTGTGTGGTGCTGGGGATTAAACCTGGGTCCTCTCGCATGTCAGGCAAACTCTCTACTATTGAGCCACTTCTCCAGCCCCCATAAGGTGCTTTTTTGAAAAAGAAAATATTATTATATACATCTGAACATCTTTCCAAATCAGTAGATAAAATTCCCCATTATTTTTGAAATTTGTATGGTATCGCAATTTGTAAAAGCACTTTTATTAAATCAATTTGTGACAGATAACCATTCAGTTTGTTTTTAGCTCTCCACGTTGCACACAGTGCTGTAATAGACATTACTTTACATGCATCTGAAGAACCTGGTGCTTCATTTCCCCTGGCTATCTTATCAGCATCAGGATGGAATTAAAGGGTAGTTCATTTCTCATGACTATGTTCTTCAAAAGACTGTAGAAATTAATAATTAAATCTACAGTATTTGAGAATTTTAAATTCCCAATTATTTCATCAACTTTAAAAACTACCAGTCTTTTAAAGTTTTTATGCATTTGAAGCTGGAGCAGTGACTCAGCAGCAGAGTGTTTGCCCATGCATGAGTACCTGGCTTTGAACCCCAGCACCACATACACAACTGAGTGTCAGAGAAGCAAACACGTGAACAAAAAAAAATTGAAAAAATAAATAATTTTTAAAATCCATTTCAGTGGAAAAAATGCTATTTCTTGTTTGAATAAAGTGAAAGATTTTTTCCATTCACAAACTAGATGTGAAGAATGCATAAAGTTATAGTAAACAAAGCAGCATTTACATTGAAATAAATTAAGAAATCTCTCATTGGTGGCACAATTGTCATTTTGTCTTCTATTGTGAAACGATTTGGAGAATGCGTACCATAAACTAGTGAAAGCATTGTTTTTATTTAGTAAAATATGCTGATAAATTTCATTAGTGAGATATCTTAAGATGAATACAGAAAAGCCAAGGCAGTATCAAGAAATATTTGTCAAATGCATTCTTACTTTAGTTTCAAGTCACATCTCTTGGTTTCAAAGTGAGACATACAACAGAGGGCTTCTGTGTGCCTAAGGCAGTGGCTCTCCATCTGGGCTGCCTGCTAGAATGACCTTGCAAGCCTTAAAGACTCTGATGCCTCTGTCCCACATCCCAGAGTGGTTTGGGATGTAGCCTGACTGAGAGAATTTTTAAAGCTTCCAGGTGATTCTAATGACCCACCAATTGTGATCCACTGATCTTAAGGTTATCTATATTTCCCCCCATTTACCATCCTGCAAGAAATTCAGGAAATGGGGAAAAGAAGATATGCATTATTAGTGAAGCATAGCAAAGAACAGTTTTTGAAAAAAAGAATTCCAGCCTTTGCAACTTCCAGGTGATCTGTTTACTAATGCAGAAAAAAGATACTTCCTACATACGCACGCACGCACGCGCCCACACACACACACACACATTCTGCATTCTATCATCTTGATAGTCTATAATTTTTTTCCCATCTTGCCCTTGATGTGAACAAATTGATCTTTGTAACTAGGGGAGAAAGTACTGTTTCTTATTCTAAAGAGGACTGGAAAAAATGTCTTAGCTGAAGAAGAAAAAAGTCACAGCAACATACAACCTTCTGATGTGGAACTCCTTCATCTCTGCTTTCTCAAGTCTAGCCAGCAGGACAGAGTCCCTCTTTCTTTCCAGAAATGACAGGAAATCTAACTCTAGAGCGTGCTTTGAGTAGTTAAGTAGTGATCTGGTACCTTCTCCGGCGGTCCCCTTCCAGTGTTTCATATCCTAGGGAAGATCTCTAACCTAGGAAACGTCGGGAGTCTCTGGGTCTTGTCTCCTCACTGTTACAGCACCAGCCTCAGAACAGGTCTAAATCCAGAGGTGGGGAATAGGCTGGAACAGATGGTAGATGACTGTGGCCAGTAGCAAGAAGGGAGGGCCTACCTGTTGGTTAACGTCACACATGCTGGGGTCATTCATGGATGACACCTATGCCTGTGTCCTTTCAGTTACAAGTAATACACTTCATCTTATTTCAGGGACAGGCTTAACCTGTCCACGGAGATTTTTACTTTTGCTTTAGACAGTGTAGCCACATGGTTTGCAGAATGGAGATTAGCTCATATATGAAATCTACAGTCAGAATCCTTTGTATTCTTTCCTTTCTTATCCTTTTGAGGGCCATCTGTGAAACAGAGTCCGTACATCTGATAGGTAAAACCTTGACCCCCAGTTAGATGGCTTTCCCACGTACCTGGTACTACAGCCAAGGCACACTTTAAAGCTAGTCATGCCTCTGGAGTCTCTAGGTGAAATACACGTAAGCCCGAGACTTCACTGCCTACCATTTGCTCTCTGCGCTTGCTAAGTGGGAAGATCGTGTAAAGAGCTAAGTGGGAAGATTGCACTCACTACCCCTCTGTCCTGCGCTTTCTGGACCAAGACACTATTGGGCTGTTGAAAGTGGACCACATCAGGGATCCCAGTGACTTACACCATTTGGAGGATCACATATCAAATTCATTTGGAAAAGAAATTCTACATATCACCTGGAAAATCAACTAAATGTGTTTTGTTCGTGATTTTCCTGTTTAAGGGGATATATTTCCTACCAGTAGCATCTCTACTTTCAGTCTGTTCCGCGGTGCTTCTGTGAACGAGAAGGCACAGGGAAGGGACACAGCCTTTTGCATGTATGAGTTGTGTGGCCAGAGTTAGCACACCCAGCCCTTGGCTCCTCCCCACCTGCTGTGGCCCAGGAGGTTCACCTTCTAGGTTGAGATTGGCTGCTTTTCTTGTTTATATCAAATTAAAATTATTTTGTTTTCTTCCCAACTTAAAAAATCATTAATAAACTTGGCTTGAATTTAAGGAAGCTAAACTGAGCAGCCAGGATGAGTGTATATGCAAATATGGGGCCTGTAATTTTGTCCTCTGTCATATGGGGCTGACATCTCACAGGAGGGACGAGTCGTCCATATGCCTGATTGTATAAATAGCAAGGCTTTGTAATATGGGAATGTGGTGGCCTCAAAATAGTGGAACTGGAAGATGTTATGATAATGCTATTTTTTTAGCTTTATACATCTGTGTAGAGTGAACAGCATCTTATTAAGTGTACATAATGTGCTAACCAAATGCCTAGCAGACAGCAGTTGGCTTTGCTTGGAAGAGAACAGCCTCGTGACAGAGCCTCAGCACGTTCTTACACAGCGAAGCAGACATTAGATAAGGAGTCCCAGTGCTGGGGAGGCAAGATAACACCCTGAAAACTGTTCAGCCTGAGAGCTGGCTCGGCATACCATACAAACAGGGAGAAAAGAAATCTGAAAGGCTACGTGCCAGATGGCAAAAGTCTAAATAACAGTTTTCTATTGTCCAAGGCTATTCATTTGTCAGCCCTCAAAATTTATCTCTCGAAAACTTCCTACCCAGTTAACTTTTACTTGAGTTAATTTTTTTTTTCAGAGGATAGAGTCTAGGGACTTGCTACTATGAGATCAAGTAAGGGTGTTCAGATTGAATACAGAATGAAAAGTTAAAAAAAAAATTAGGTTACTGGTTGGCATGGAAGACCAGGGATCATTAAGTTAATATTATTTTCTTAACCCTTTAAAATTTTGAAGATCAACTGTAATCATTGTTTGTGTATTATTTAACAGAATATCATGGAGAAATCTAATATGGTATCCATTTATCAGTGTACTATTTATAAGTAATTCCTTCAATCTTATTGGTGAGAGAATCTGCGTGCCATGCTATCATTTAGACTGGGGAGTCAAGCTTGTATCTTCCTTCCCATATATCCCACCCACTATATCCTCCCAAGATCCAGGGGCAACATTGCTGATTGAAATTTGAGCCTTCAACCTAATCTAAACACAGAAAAGAATTTGCGTGTCCTAGACCAGACAGTCTGCTAGTGTGACTAATAGGATTTCATTCCCTTTAGTCACAAGGTCATGGGATAACCCTGGAACCTCAAACTGGAAGATACCCACTCCCCGCTATACCGTTATGCCACGGTATTGGTTCATGCCAAGGAGAGCAAGTGCTTAGTCAAACTCATAGACCCCTGTGGCCTAAGGAACTCCTAAATCCAATGGCGGAAGTGAAGTTTAAATGAATAAAATCTGAGACTGATGCATCTTGGAGGTGTTATAAGGACAGGGAAAGGGGTGATTGAACAGAGCTGTGACTAATACTTGCATTTTAACAGGAAGTCTAATTAGATCCTGGTAGTTTAATGTGGAAATGTTTTCAAATATAAAATTATAAATAGGAAATGCAACACCTTGTGAAAGAGAAATCCTAATTTTAAAGAAATGAACTCAGCCCTAGAAAACTGCAATTTTAAATTTTGAAAGGACAGAATGTCTTTTATTTTTCACAGTTTTCATTGGGGAAAATTCCTCTGGAATTTTATGGGTACACCTTTTGGGAAAAATATTTTTAATTATTTTACTTATTGGCCACAATTGGATGTTTGATGTCAAGGCAACCCTCAATTATATGCTAAATTAAGAAAATTCTAAGGACTATTAACTTTTGGAAAGGCCCACAAAATATCATAAAATTTTTTCAAAATTCTAATTATGTTCAAGCAATTGTAATATATTTTGAAGTTTAAGTTAAGAGATGCCCTTTACATTCCTGTGTATGGTGATGAATAGCAGTGGAAGGCAAAATACTCCAGGTGGGGAGTAGGGAAGAAGCAGGTGGATGCTCTCACCTGCGTGCACCATTTACTCTCATGGATCGTTATAATAGAATGGTGTAAGATGGTTGTGTCATGAATCAGCCTGGATCTTCTTCCCAACACTTTTTTTTCTTATAATGTGTGAAAAGTCATATAAAAAGATTAGAGACCACAGTGACATTCTACCCAACATTTGACTTGGAAGTTTCCAGTGTAGTTATTTTCTGGATTGGAAGTGGCCATTCCTATGAATAGATGCAATTGATGAATTCCTGTATGACTTAAGAGAATAAAAGCTTCTTTTCTGGTGTCACAATATCCTTCCCAACCTGAGTACTTATGTGATACTGCAGTTTCGAATTGATAATAATAATATGATGAAATTAAATAATTATACCAATTATAATTTCATCTAGTATTAAGCTTGAAATTGTTTGCAAAAAGAATAAATGCTTCAGGATTTTACAGAGAAGTTAGATAACCAGGAGCAAATGTAATTCAGGGAAAACTTCATTCAGTGTATTAATTCCTCTACATTTTCTTTAGTGGAAAAAGCTATCCTTGTATGTGTGTGCATCTGAAAGAAAAAAAAGTAAATTGTGAATGAATACTCATTGTTATTTACAATTCAAGTATGAGACCAGGGGGGTTTATTTACATGTTTGATTATATATGTTATGCTGAAAATCTTTATTTATAACATTAATGTGATTAATACCTTTTTTTAAGACAGGGAGGGAGAGAGAGAAAGAGAGGATCAATTTTATTTATTTTCTTATCTGGTCCCTGCTTCACCAACACTTAGTTGTGTATGTGGTACTGGGGTGAGAACCTGGGTTCTTGCACATGCCAGGCAAGTGCCATACTCACTGAGCCACCACTCCAGCCCCTGATTAATAGCTCTCTAATTTTGGTTTACATTTATAAATTGCATAGTGACATAGTAATTTCAGGATCTGGCCCTGGGTTCCTTTAGTTTGATAGTTTTTTTTTCAATGGTGTTCAGATGCAAAAGATTTATTACAGAGGTATGAAGAATTGAGATCAAGAGTGTAATTCAGGGGCAGAGTGCTTCTTAATATGTATGGGGTTCAATCCCCAGCACTGGTAAAACATTGAAATAGGAAAGGTCAAACAGAATCTTTAATGGTATACTCAATAAATCATCACCTGATTTTTCAAACTTACCTACCAATTTTAAGATAAATTGTTTGTTCAAATTTGCTTTGCTGACTTACTTTATCCACAATGTGAACAAAATTCTGAATAAATCATTATTGCACTCTAATGAATTGGTATTCCATATGTGTAAATATATGTATATTTTATATATATATTCACACAAATGCATGTATTTGTGAAGCAAACAGTGCCTATATTTGGAAGACTTTAAACACATTGAAATTATATTTTTAATATTTTTTAAAAATAAGATAGAAAAATTAAACATTTTTAAAATTGAAGCATAAAATTAAAATATTTTAAGATTGAAAGGTCTAATTAACAATAATTGTTTTAGGGGGCTTGACTGATGGCCTGGTTGCTCAGTGGTTGTGACGCTTGCCTGGCAGGCACAAATATGCGAGTTCAAACCCCAGTACCACGTACAAAACGAAGTCTTGGAGCAGCGAAAGCCACATGAAAGATTAAATGAAAAACTGTTTCTCTCTTTCTCTCACTGTCCCTCTCTCAACAACAACAACAAAATTGTTTTAGTCAGTTTTTTTGTTGCTGCAACTAAAAGACCTGACAAGGACAGTTTTAGCAGGGAAAGTTCATTTAGGGGCTCATGGCTTCAGAGGTCTCAGTCCACAGAGGCCAGCTCCATTCCTTGGGACTTGAGGTGAGGCAGATCATCATGGCTGAAGAAGGTGGAGGAGGAAGCTGGTCAGATGATTATCAGGAAGCAGAGAGAGAGTTCCACTCACCAGATACAAAATATGTACCCTAAAGACACACCCCCAAGAACGCGCCCCCTCCAGCCACTTTAGGTTGCCACTCAGTTAAACCCTATCAGAGGATTAAGGCTCTCATAACCCAATCATTTCACTGCTAGACTTCTTGCATTGTCTCACATGGGCTCTTGGGGGACACCTCACATTCAAACCATAACAATAGTGAAAAGAAATTCATATTTCAAATAGTCCAGTTTATAATATTTTCATCCATCTCCCCATTGGATCTTATTAGATCTGCATTCTAACTTGTGGTGAGGTAGATAGAGAATTAGAATTAAAGGTAGTCATGTCTTCACTGCCATTTTCTTGAGTTCTTGTTTTATTTTCAATGCTTGTTTCAATCTGTGGTTTCTTATCAGGAGTCCTTATAGGGTACTTACATTTTTGTGAGAGTAGGTTATGTTAAAAACAGATGATACATCTATAAATCCACCTTAACGGACCAAGAGGTATGGTGGAAATGAGCAATGATTGATCACATGTCAGTTGCATGCTAACCCCTTCGTATTTTGTATATGCATATGTGGGTGTAAATAAATCTATATGCACTTTTTGTACATGTATTACTTTTAAATGAAATTTCTCAGCCTAATTCCTTTAACATTTAGCTGATTGACCCTCAACTCTTTTTTTTTTTTTTTCAGGGCTGAGGATTGAACTTGGGGCCTTGCGTGTGCTAGGTAAGCGCTTTGCCACTGAGCTAAATCCCCAACCCCTGACCCTCAACTCTTAAAGCTTACATTCCACTTTGGAGATTCCTCTGTAAAGGACAAGACAACTTCAAAAAGAAGAGCAGTGGCAGTAGATGCTTGATGATAAAAGACAGAGTCCGTGAGTTAACGAACCAGAGAAGTAGGAATGGAATGGGAGAGCTTAGAGCGCATGTGGCAAAGAAAGAGAAAGCTGCGTGGTATCTGGAGAAAGCAGGATCGAAAAATTCCTCCCCATCTACAAGCTCAGGGAGGCTTTTCTGCATCTGAAGACTGAGGGTGATGAGAAAAAGCAGGGGGAAGAATGATAATATAAAAAGTGGGGACAGGGAATAAGAGGGTTGAGTTAGGAATTAGTTCAGAGAACACAGTTTACCTTTCAGATTCAAGGAGGCATCTTAGAGAAGCACACAGAGAAGAAAGCAAATTGGTAGCTTAGATAGCAACACATTTTCCTTTGGCTTCACTTTTTTCCCTTAACAGAGAATGGTTAGTGGATGAAATGGTTATGGAGAACAGAGACACAATGACCATTTTGTAAAGGAGAACAACATGAATGAAGCAGGTTGTACGATGAATGATCTTGCCACAGACAATGTGTAGGATGGAAGAATGAAAAGGAGAAGGAATATTGAAATAGATCAGAAAAAGGTAATAAAAAAACCAAATGAACATGGTTGAAGGAGAAGCTATGGGGAAGATCGGAGGTGTTGAAGTGCTTGGAGGAGCCCTATGGTATATGATTCTTCCTTGGTGTGCATTTGCCCTTATTGTTCTAGATATCTGTTTTCAACTTAGCCTACCTGCCAGGGCACTTTCTGAGGCACACCCACGACCACTGTGACCTCATTTTAGGAAAAGTCACTTGTTGATTGCAATCCCGCTCTAGCAGAACTATACAAAGGCTGGTGATATGTCACACCCCAAAACTTTCATTTGTATCTCCAAAGCACATGGTTTGAAGGACACTTTTACCAGCTCACATTCTTTCAATCTTATTCTAAATTCATCTATTTGACTTCATCATAAAGTACCCATTCAACAATATTTAAGTTTGTATGATGCTCAAGACCTTATCTCAGTAACAGAAGAACTAATCAGCTATTTTCATGATCACAAACAAGCACGGAGATTGTCATCTAGCAGAGGGATGGTACCTTGTGCCAACATTTTCTAGCCAGGAGAGCTCAATATATGATGGCAGTGTGTCTATTTTCTTTTTAGCAGTTAATTGCTTTTTAAATTAATCCTTGGCTTGAAGGACTATGATGAGAGTCCAAATGGGAACTTAACTACCATTTCCATTAGGGTACATGGAGGCAGTTCTTAGAAGAAAAGCAATGCTTATTGAACTCTCTGCAGTTTTGGCTGAGTTTTTCTAACTGCATGACCCATTATTTGTTTATTAGAATGTTAAAAATATATACTGATATTTGAGCATGCATTTAGGAAACACATTTGTTAGCTGTGCACTTTCCCATTGCAGGGTGTGGGAGGATGGCCCTCAAAGTACTTTGTTCTCTAAAATAACTATGACTTTCTATTCAGCTTTAAAGAAATTATAGTTTTGCATTCAGTGAAAACTATGAAGTTAATTGTTTGGAAACTATTTCTCTACCTGACTCCAATTTTGTTTTTAATAATTAGGATCTAAATTCAGTTTGGGTTCTATTATTTCAACATTTTTGATCAAAGAATTCAGTTGAGAATCAAAATCCTACACCCTAGGTGTTTTCACCAGTGATTTCTCTACTAACCTTGAGAGAACCTAGCTCATTGGCCATATGTAGCCTCCCTTTCCTTGTCAAATTTTGTTAATGAGAATCATTTCCACACAACTCCTAGGAGGTTTAGATGATACATGGAATTTGGCTTGAAAAACATACATTTATTTGCTGATAAATGACTGTAATAGTTTTAAATATGTATCAAGTATCATGTGCACAGACTTGCAGTGAGCTAGATAGCCTTATTTATTCTTATGGTTACTTTTCTTAAGGAAAAAAATCCCAACACCAAAAGTGTTTTTTTTTTAATGTTTCCAGCAGTCCTGTAAGATGAGATATGACTCTTTGAAATGAGGAAAAGTAGAAACTTATATATTACTCAAAAGCTTTCAAAGAATCCTCAAGCTCTATTCCTGACACAATTTTTTTTTTGATGTGGTTCTTATTCTTCTTGGGGTCAGGAATAAAAATTCTCAATTCATCCTGTCAAAAGATTTCTTGGGAACTGAGATAAGAGCAAATCTAAGTCTCTTATCAGGGGTCTTGCCATTTACTTCTATGGTACACTTAACTTATCTGATGACAGCCTGTTATTTATGACTATGGTTTTGTTTGTATTTATGCAGGGTTTTATGGATTAGCCTATTTTTTCTTTCAGTTTTAAAATGGGTTTTGAAGTAGACCTAGATTTTTAAAAAATGGTCAAAATTATTTTTCAGCCTGTAGTTTTTACTTTCTCTGATTAAATGACGTTAGAAACTATTTTTCTCAAGATCAGGTTGGGGAAATTTCAGATTATACTTGAAAATCTAGATAAATGTCTCTGGACACAAATTGTGTGTACTAGGACTTAAAGGTCTATATCCAACTTACTATTTGTTTCACTTAAGAGTTTTATCAAAGTCAAATGCAAAGGGGACAAAGCAAGAGCTTTCTTTGTTAATGCTGAATCTAAGAGAAGAATGCTTAGGACAAATGGGTGATAAGTTTAGTTCAGTAATTAGAAAACAAGAGTCAATAGTATAACTACATTTCTACTCATATAGACCACATCCATCCTTACACTATTGTAGTTAGTCATGAGAATGCTCAAGATTCAGCTTGGTGTGCTTTTTTCTTTAAAACATGTTCATGCATGGAGACCCCTCTTCATCTTGTAGTCTTCAAATACCTAGATGTCTTGGATTTTTCACTGAACTTTGGTTGGTCTACCCTTTTTGGGGGGCGGGCAGAATGAGAGAGAGGAAGAGAGAATCAATTTTTATTTATTTTTCACCTGGTTTTGGTTTCTCCGACACCCAGTGTGTACGTGGTGCTGGGGTTCAAACTTGGGTCCTCACGCATGCTAGGCAAGCGCTCCAACCGCTGAGCCATTGCTCTAGCCCTGGTGGTCTACTCTTAAGGGCAAATGTGAAGGTCATTGAAAAGCTTCATGAGTCCTTCCATTTTCCCCATCACTGCTGAGACTTCTGAAGCTTTGATTGGCCTCCACCAGGAAGGAGCTCATTTCCACAGGCTTCAGCTTGGGAGTCTATCTCTCCTTTTCCTTTTCCTTCATCACTTATCCCATTGTTCTCAATAACTGACAGTGCCCCCTTCCTCAGGGTGGGATTTTCAATGTCCCATGCATAGTTTCTCTATTTTCATGGAAATTCTATCTTGGATACTAGGCTGGCACTGGGAGGGAGTTGGGTAGGAAGTGGACACTTCATAGTGCATTTTTCTTGTATATTTTTAGAAATTTCCTTGGCTTTCTAGGCCAAAACATTGCTGCATCACATCAGCTTTTACTCTTTCCTGTGCTAATTAGTGCTGAGTTCTCCCTAGCAGAGAGGACGGTGGAGCTGACTTTGCAGTCCCTCCCACGGTGGAGCGCCACTGTGGCCAGTTTTCTCCAGATGATTTTTCTTCAACTCAGTAATTAATTCTGTGCGTTAGTAGAAATTGATGTGGGGATGTTGAGATCAGAAACATGACCTTTGTCCACCTTCTGGAGAGACTGCCTTCTTGCTGGTTCAAAGATGAGGGGGAAAATATGCTGAGAAACTTTGACCCTGGTTTCATGGAGATTTGTCATGGCTGTGTCACTTGCTATTCTAAATAATAAAACCACTAAGGTACACCCTGCATATCTTCTTCTCTTATAAGCTCATTGTTTTGTCTATAAAGCAAGGAATCTTAAAAATGTAAAAATGATGTTGTACTTGGGAAATAAATGTATATGCTAGCTGCACTTAAATGAGGCAAATATATCATGCTAGCTTTTTTTGCAGTAGGGGAAAAAATCCAATCAACCAACCAACCAACCAATCAACCAGTCTTAGCTACAGTGTGCTATTACTTTTTCATTTATTTAATATACTATAATAGTCATATATTATACAAACTGCAGTTATTTGCTATGTCCTGTGCTGCCAATGAGAATAATTTAGCTTGGATAAAATATTTAGCTTCTCTTTACTTCAGTTTCCTCTTCCACAGAGTAGAGATAACTTTGTGATGTCAAGGGAAGTAATGCTATCCCAGAATCTAGACATAAAATATAATTCAAGAATCGCAGAATGAAGAGAATGGAGGGATGACAGGGGATGAGGAGGTGGTGGGTCGGGCTTTGGGAAATGCTCTGTAGGAAAAATGCTTTTGTGCTGGACGTTGGAATTTAGTTTGATGCTGTTGTTATGGAGCTGGGAACTTCTAGGGAAACTGAACCAGCACAAAGACCCCCTCCAAATCACGATGCTTTTGATCAAGTCAGAATGATTTCAGACATATTGCTAGTAGCAGATATGTATTCATTGAAGGGATAGGAAAAAGGAAAGGGACACTCTCAAGAGAGTGGGTTCTCTCCTGCACTTCAGTTTTATTGGGGATCCAAGAGAAGAAGTTTCCAGAGAGTCCCTGTCCACCTGTCCAGGTTTACCTTTTTTTTTTTTTTTTGAAAGAGAGGGGCAGTGGGGGACTGGAGTGGTGGCTCAGCAGTTATGGCGCTTGCCTGGCATGTGCGACTACAAGGGTTCAAACCCCAGCACCACATACACAACTAAGTGTCAGAGCAACGAAAGCCATGTAAAAAACTCAATAAAAAAAATTGATTCTTTCTTTCTTTCTCTCTCTCTCTCACTGTCCTTCTCTCTTAAAAAAAATTAAAAAAAGAAAGAGAGAGGCAGTGAAAAAGAGAGAGAAAAAGAATCAATTTTATTTAGTTTTTTATATGGCTTTCGTTGCTCAGACACTTCGTTGTGTGCGTGGTGCTGGGGTTCGAAACCGTGTCCTCGCACGTGCTAGGCAAGCTCCATAACCACTGAGCCACCCTCCAGTCTTCCTCTTGACTTTTGAGTGACAGCAAAATGGCATCAAACTTTCAAGTCTCACTGCCATGGCAACTCTAGGTCACCTTAGCCCATTTCTAATTAGATTCTTAACCATACATTTTTACAGATTTTATGGTTTGTAGGAATTTCTTTTATCTCCCTGAGTTTCAGGCTCTGGACTCCAAAGTTTTCCCCCTCAGGGTAGCAGTAACCTGTCACCAGCATGGTGGCACACTCCTGTAATCTCCACTACTTGTAAGCCTGAGGTGGGATGATCTCAAGTTTGAGCCTAGTCTGATTAACTTAGGTAGACTCTATCTCAACGTAAAAAATAAAAGGTTGGGGATGTAGCTCAAAGGGAGAGCACCCCAGCACCACAAAATAAATAAACAACTTGTCCCAGGACATGTAGGTGTTATCTGACATGAATATGTCTGATACACAGAAATTCAGCTCTTATTTCATATCTAGCTCTGGGAATGTGTGCCAAGAGAAGAGGAAGATGCATTTCTTTTTCTCATTTCCCAAGGATGAATTTTGCCTGTAGGTGACCCCCCTTGGGTTAGGGGTCTATTCTGCAGTGTGTTGATGAGGCCCTTCAACACTGCCATGCTATCTGCTAAACAAAGCAAGCTGAATTTGCAAGTGTCAGGTCTCTGTTATTATCCACGGGAAAAGCTCCTTCCGGTCCCTGCACATCCACTGTCCTTCTGGAGGTCAGCAGACACTCTGAGTAGGCTTTGTGCTGAGTTTTCCCTGCTGGGACACAGCAGCAGATTAGGTTAGCAGTCTCATTGGCCTCTGAAGGAGATAAAAGCCAGGCACAGGCTCTTATGGAAAGGTCATGAAGCCTAATTGCCTTGACATTGTCTGATTTAAGGCTGTTGACCTGCCCTGTCCCTAATTTACAGGAACATGGATTTCTTATTGCTCCATCATGAAGACATGTGCTTTTTTCTTATAACCAAGGAGACATTTGTCCCAAAGGGAGTGAAATTTATTGTTCCAGAGAAGTTTTTGGAAATTAGTCTAACTTGCCATGAACAAATCTACATTCGTAATTTATAGACAGGAGATATTAGATGGCATTGTCACTTTTCCAGAAAAGGAACATTTTTTTTTTTTTTTAGCGTTTCCTCCAGAACTTGGTCTGCTTGAAATGATTTTGTAGTTATCACACATTCTATTCTGTGGACAATTTCCCTTTCTGTCAGAGTCAGTAGTATTCTCTGTGGGTTCAATCCCTGGTACAAAAAAACCCCACAAAAGTTTATGATGGCAATTTGTCCTGTTATTGGTAACACTGTCTTTGATTACTTGAAGTGGTATCTGGCAGATTTTCCCACTGTGAAGTCACAACTTTTCCTTTTATAATCAATAAATACCTTATGTGTGGACACTTGGAGATGAAGGACATAATCCTGTCACTCCTGAAGCTTTCATTCACTAATGTTTGTACCCACTGAAGATTCTTGCTTACATCAATTATTACCATGATTGGTAAATAGTGACTTGTATTTTATAATTTCTTCTACATTTGTTAGCTGAGTTTTTATTATAAAGGGGTTTGCCTCCTCTCATTAGTGTTTTTGTAGCAATATGGACTCATGGATTACTGTTTTAATATTTTAATATTACTGATTTTAGTGTCTAAATTATCTCAGTTTCGGCAAGTAGGAGTCTTTCCAACAGTATTCTGTCTTTTTGGTATTTCTTCATGTTTTCTGTAACATTTATTTACTTTCTGATGTTTCAAACTTATTTCGTAATCTCCCTGCCCCAGCCCTGCAATTGGCAATATGTACAAAGAGGCGCTCATTTCTACTGCGGGATAATCATTACTAGACTGTCTCATAGATTCTCATCTAATTTTTATATCTGTTCTTCCCCCTCCTATTTCTGCCTTAAATCCATGAGTCTACATAAATACCTCTATTTCCAATCTGATGCCACAGGTTCATTCTGACTTGCTTTTCGCTGTATTTTCAACTCCCTTTTCCTACAGTAAGGTACCTTACCTGGTTACTATCACCTATATCTCAGTGACTTCTTTGCCAGTCCTTGAATACAAGGAACATAGTTTCAGATTGCCAATCCATGCTTCTGAAAGGATGCTTACTAACTAGAGCTCAATATTTGCTTAGAATTTTTATTATTTTTCGGTACTGGGGGTTGAACCCAAGGGGTACTTAAACTCTGAGCCACATCCTCCACCCATTTAATTTTTATATTGAGACAGGCTCTTGCTAAGTTGTTGAGGCTGGCCTCGAACTTGCCATCCTCCTGTCTCAGCCACTTGAGCCACTGGGATTATAGGTGTGCACCAGGCTGGTTTAGAATTGTTTTTTTTTTTTTTTTTTTTTTTGTCTGTAGCCTAAGAGCATATCATCTAAAACTTGTATGCAAGAGACTTGATTTAGTTCTTAACATGTTCAGTGTAAATATTTTATTATTTTCAAGCATGGTTTGCTGTTTTTTCTGTAATTTATTTTAGAGATTTTCCTCCATCCCTTCTAGTTTTGTTTCACTTGAGTTCACTGTTCACTTTCTTTTTCTTCTTCTTCCCCTTCCTCTCCTTCTCCTTCTTTTTTATTGTGGAAAGTATCAATATGGTCTCAAAAGTCAGAACTACATAAAAGCTATACGCAGAAAACTGTACACATTTTCTGCCCTCTGCCCTTCCTTCCTGCTCTCCAGCCCATCCTCACCCACCTGCTCTATATAACCAGTCACGATAGGGTTTGACTAATCCTCCTTCTGGTGCTTTTTGAACAAATGATCACATGCTCTGTTTTCTCTCTTTCTCAGTAAAGAGGGAGATCTTTTCTGCACTCTGCTTCATTCCTTTGTATGGTTGCTTTACTCTACCTCATAGACACACCACAGTTTATTTAACTAGCACCATATTTACAGGCATATTATTTCTAATATCTCACAATAGCAAACAATGCTGAAAGAAATATTCTGTGCAGAAATATATTTGGATTGTTGGAGATAAATCTGCACAGTAAATTAGTTAGCAGTGGGAAGTCTATATCCTAAGTGAATATATATATATATATAATATATATATATATACATACATATATATATTAAGAGAGACGACAGTGAAAGAGAGAGAAAGAGAGAATCAATTTTATTTAGTTTTTTGTGTGGCTTTCATTGCTCCAACACTTCATTGTGTACGTGGTACTGGGTTTCGAACTCATGTCCTCATGCATGCCAGGCAAGTGCTATAACCACCGAGCCACCGCTCCAGCCCCTATGTGTGGTTTTGCTGGTTAGAAAATTATCTTACATAAGGGTTGTCCAATTTTCATTCCAACCAGCATGATATGATCACATATTTATTATAGATTCCCTAGATGGAATAAATACATCTAATTTAACAATAGTGGTGACTCAAACAACAAAGAATTCAGTAATGTAACAGGATATATAACACTAACAAATAATAACTAGTTAGACCATACAATAGTAAAAAAAATCATTTAAAACAATAACAAAGAAGATAAAATACTTAAAATAAATTTAATAAAAGATATGTAAATCATACTGTCAATAAACTGTAAAACATTCCTGAAAGATGCAAAAATATTGTTTTCTGCTTCTTACCTTTATTTATTTATTTTTGCTATATTGGAGATCAAACCCATAGTCTCCCACATGCTAGGCAAGTGCTCAGCCACTGAGCTACCTCCCCAACTCTGCTTCTTATCTTTATTTTTTTAAACTTATTTATTTCATTCAGAATTAAATGACTGCATAAGTATTATTTGGCTTCTTGGGTGAGTAAAGAATAAGCTACATTGCTGATTCTCCCACTCCCCAGATCCCTTACACTTCCCTCCCTCCTGCCTCTCCCCTCAAAAATATGTTTGCAAAAATAAAAATACCCATTGTATCATGAATCAGCATTATAAAACTATCAGTTTTTTTCTAAGTTAACTTAAAAATTTGGTGTAACCCAAATAAAATTGCCAAGTGCTTTGTTTGTTTTATTTGGCTTTATTTTCATGAACTAGAAAACAACAGTTAAAAATAAACAAATACTTAAGAGTAGCAATTAGCCCAATGAGGTACTGAGACATACAGTACTACAAAGACTCTTGTCATTAAAGCTCTTTGATATGGTGCTTGAATAGAATATCAGAACTGTAGAATATAAAATAAAGTCCAAAAGTGGACCTGAGAGCTTGGTGCGGTGGTGCACACCTGTAGTCCCAGCCGCTTGGGAGGCCGAGGCAGGAGGATTGCAAGTTCAAGGCCTGTCTGAGCAATTTAGCGAGGTCCTAAGCAACTGAGAGAGACCCTGTCTCAAATACAAAATTAAAAAAGGGCTGGGGAGTACTAGAGACTATCAGTACACTAAAAGGTGGCATCTCAAAATACTGGGGCAAAGATGAATTGCTTGATAAATGGAGAAAGGACAACTATTTATCCAATGGGAGAATTATAAAATTAGATCCATTCCTTATACCACATAGCACAGCATATTTGAAATGAATCGAGGCTCTAAATGCAAATATGGAACCACACACATACAAGAAGAAAACCATGATGTGGCATGTACCTGGTTTATTTGTGAATGCCTCAGTCTCTGCCACATGCTCTGAAAACAGTCTTCAGGATAACTTCATCAGTGAACCCTGCACTTTACCTACTCCCAGGTATCTTTTAGGTCTTAGGACATGTAACCCTGCAGCCTTCAGCCACACCCACCGGCCATGCAGACACTGAATGAAATGAGGTGGCAGGTGGTGAGAATGTTCCGTCCTGTCCAGTTATGGCAAGCCTTTCTCTTGCTGTGTCCTCTTTCTAGTGTGCTCTTTTGTCTATGCCACTGTCTTTTCTTTTTACCCTATTTATCCTGTAACATACAGCTCATACCATCACGTCTGGAAGGCTTCCTATGCCCCTTCTCCCACATTTGGTTTTTTCTATATTTGTGTTTCTCATGTACACATTTTGTTACAGTTACTATATTATACTACAATTGCTGATTTGATGATCTGGATCCTAAGGATACAATCTCTTAGAAAAAACAAACCTTATTTGCTTTTGTATTCCTAGTACTGAAATAGAGACTGGCATATGGTTGATGCTTATATTAATCGTAATAGACTAGATTGTGTGGCAGAAACCATCAATCCTCAAATCTTCATGGCTAAACACATCCAATGTTTAAATGTCACTCATAAAATCTATTTATTATGGTTTAGATCTGAGGTGTCCCCTTAAAGCTAATGTGTTAGACAATGCAAGAAAGTTTAGAGGCGCAGTGTTTTTGGATTGAGAGCCTTAACCTAATCAGCATACTAATCCACTAATACGGATTAACTAGGCAGTAACTGCAGGCAATTGCTGTGTGGCTGGAGGAGGTACGTAACTGGGGGCATGCTTTGGAGGTATATATTTTGTCTCTGGAGAGGGGAGTGCTCTCTACTTCCTGGTACCCTGTCCTGAGCTGCATTCCTCCTCAGCATGCTTCTGCCATAATATTCTGCCTCACCTTGGGCCCAGAGACATGGAGTTGGCCATCAACGGACTGAGACATCTGAAACTCTGAGCACCGAAATAAACTTTACCTCCTTTATGTTATTATTTTCAGTTCTTTTGGACATAATGGCAAAAAGTGGACTAAAACCCTTTTGGAAGTCCGGGTAACTTCTCAGAGTGGTTGTCCTTCATGTGGTAGCTCAGTGATTCAGGCTACTTTGGTCTCATAGCTGAACATTCAATGCAGCATGGAAATGGCACATGTCCTTTTATTTATGTTTCAATGGCCAGAAGTACTCAGATGGCCTCATCCAATTGCAAGAAGGCTGGGAAATATAGTCTTCCATATGTCTGGGAAGACAGACCATCTCCGAGGTCCAGCTCCTTTCCCTTTCTCTCCATGAAGAATGCACACGCAGCCGGCTGCCCTGCCATCTGTAACCCATCCATCTCTGGGCTTGATTACACTAAGTCGGCTGGCTAGACAATTGCCTTCCTCTTTCAGGAACACTTATATGCTTGCAGAAGCTGCACAACTGGAAAAAGAGTTCATCCCCCTGGGAAGAGGGGCTTTATGTTTTAGTGAAAAGTTTTATGGTTATGCAGAATATGTTTAATATGCTACAATATTAAGCATAGTCTCAAGCTTCCCCCTCCACAAGTGTTTCCTAAGAAACTGCAGCCCACATTCATTTCTCCCTTTTTTGAACTCCTACTACACTTCAAGTCTGAATCATACAATTCAGCTTTTGTTTATATGCCTACATTTTCTATTATAGCTTCAAATTTTCCATAATGGTTATTAACTACTTAAGGGTTAAGATAATTTCACATACTGGTAAATATGCAAATACCTAAACATATATATATGATTTCTCTATCAGTATTTGGCTTTATTTCCTACACACAAACAGAGTTCTTGTTCCTATGCCTCACACATTGATGGGATAAGAAATGATGTTTTGAGGACATGGACTCTGATCTTAGCATTCATATAGCATGTTAGAAGAAATGGGATTAGAACTTCATCAGGTCTTGTGACTTTCACACCTGTTTTCTCTACTCTGAACATAATATACCATAAAATATTCACCTTTTGCCATTATTAATGGTAAGTAGAAGTTCAACAGCTTGAAGCTTTTTGGCCCTTAATAGCTACTTAATATGGTTCAATAATGGACATTCATGAAAATGTTCCTTTTCATAAAGAAAAGTTCATATTCAGTGTCATGGAATCTTATTAATGAAACAGGAAAGTTGTCCAGTATATCTTGTGGGAGACTTTTCATTGAACAGTTAAAGTTTTATTGGTAATAAAAGGATCACCTTTAGTTATTTGGATAATTTGCTTTTTATAAAAACTATGTGCTGGGCTGGAGCGGTGACTTAGCTGTTACAGTATTTGACTGGCATGAGCAAAGGCATGGGTTCGAACCCTAGCACCATGTACACAACAAAGTGTCAGAGCAACAAAATCCACATGAAAAACTAAATAAAATTGATTCTCTCTCTCTATGTCTGTCTCTTAAGAAAAAGACTATGTGCTTATCATATATGCATGCTGATATAGCCTTCTAACTTAACATACCAATATTCATTGTAATATGTACACAAAGCTTTAAAATATCTATAAATACTGATACAAGGTAATTTTGATATCATATTGCTTCATTTCAGGAGAAGTTCTTCACTCTGAAATTGTGTTTTACTTGTTTAATTTCTTTAAGGGACATTGTTATTACATTTTAAATAATTGATGTATATTTCATAACATTCTGCATGTTTTTGGAACATGCATAATTCAACAGAAAAAAAACCATGCCCAATATTTGATATGAACAAAGAAAACAAAATTCTGGTGAGGTATATAATTTCTGCGCTAGTCTGCACTGTGAATTTTTTTCCAACTGGGGAAGGAGAATGGTAATTAGATCATTGGTGCTACTAAAAGCCACATGAGACAGAATAGAGGTATTCATATTCTAGGAAGTAAGACATAGAACAGATTACCCAGGTCTACAATTTCAAATAGAGTGAAGAGTCCGCTTGGACTTGGGAAAATGCCTAGACAGATCTTTTGGCGTCTCCACAGAAATTGGCTCTGTGTGATTTAAAGAGTATATAAATCCACAAAACGATAATAGTGTAATTAACATAAGCACAAAGAAGACTGGAGAATCCGGTTCCAAGACAGCCTAAAACATACTCAAGCCACGTCATACAACTTCCACTCTGGTAAGATTTCTCTGACTTTACCCAGGAACTTTCATTCCTTAAGGATCCAACTTCCGGTGGCAGCAACTGTCAGGGGTTGCTGTGACTGGGTATTGCTTTTGTTTTTACACAGCAGGTGCTGAAGGACTCCTCTATTTTCCATCCATATTATCCCTATATGCCCATTATGTTACAATCACTTTGCTTTGCCCAATCAGGATCAGGCAAAAACACACTTTTCATTTCCACTGATTATTCCAATACCAAGAGAAGCCAAAAATGCACAAGTGGCTTTTTCAACTTTCAATTCAATAGAATCACACTTGTATGCCCTAGTGGAAAT
The DNA here is from genome assembly GCA_004027875.1 of Aplodontia rufa. NCBI lineage: Eukaryota > Metazoa > Chordata > Mammalia > Rodentia > Aplodontiidae > Aplodontia > Aplodontia rufa. The sequence goes on along the minus strand of PVKS010024895.1, from coordinate 2,700 downwards.
ATTCCTCCATGGTGACTAAGTCCTCTTAGTCAGCAGGGTATAAAGTAGCGGGAATTAGAGCTACACATTGTAAGTATTTTTGGCTTGTTTTGTAAGGTCTGTCATGTCTGATCTTCAGGCCAGTGGCTGCATCTCAAATCCCTGCATTTCTGAGGATCTTGAGGGGAAAGTATGATAGAATCTTAGAATTAGGCTGGATACTGCTCAAGAGGTTTAGAACTCTTGAGAATGGGAGACTGTACTGGGTCAGCAGTTGGTAGCCAGTATTCAAGGTTGTCTTTAAATTGGGCTTGTTTATAGCAAATTTTTTAACATCTAGTGTATAAAGATGTTCAGTCTACTGGCTAGAATTTGTCAGGCAAATTGCTGTGCCATGTTCCAATGCACTTGGTCCATTAATAACTGGGATCGGTGAAGTAGCTAGAGCTACATTCGTTAGGCTTCAGTTCTCCAGGGAAAGGTACAAGCAAGACCGAGGCTGGATGTCAGAGCCTGATAAAGTTTGGATGTGAGGTGTCCCCAGAAGCTCATGTGTGAGACAACACAAGGAAGCTTAGAGGTGAAATGATGGGGTTACAAGAACCTTAACCCAATCAGTGCACTAATTCTCTTATAGGGATTAGCTGGGTGGTAACTGTAGGCAGGTAGGGTGTGGCTGGAGGAGGTGGGTCTCTGGCGGTGTTCCTTGGTGGCATATATTTTGTGAGCTGAGCTTAGTATCTGTTTCCTCATGCCATGTCCTGAGCTGCTTTCCTCCACCACATTCTCCCACCATGATGTTCTGCTTCACCTCTGGCCCCAAGGAATGGAGTCGGCCATCTGTGGACTAAGAACTCTGAAACTATGAGCCCACAAATAAACTTTTCCTCCTCTAAAATTGTTTTTGTCAGATATTTTGGTCACAGTATTGAAAAAACTGATGACAACAGGGCTATTTCTGGAGTTCTTGGCAAATCCCCTTTGCTCGGAGGACACTGAAATGCCATGCATAGAAACTGATGACTACATTAATGTCATAATGGTTTGGGACAGATGGCAATCAGTGGTCTGCAGATGGAGATCACCCAGGCAGCTCAAGTGTGAAATGCAAGCAGAAAGGGTCAACTTACCTGCTGGTGGGTTCACATGATTGGTCAGCTTTCTGTGGTGGTTTGCATATTGATTGACCCAAAGAATTTGCCAAGGCTAAGTTGAAGATGTAGAATTTCGGTAGCTCCAGTGAAAAGACATGGAGAAGGAGGAGCCACAAACAGGAACCAGGGACTAGGGGTATTACTCTATGGCAGAGCAAGTGCTGGGCTTATATGAGGTCTTGGGTTTAATCTCCACCACCACCAACAAACGAAAACAAAACAGGAACTAAATGTGAGGCCTGATGGAACCCAGCAGGATGATCTAAGCTTGCTTATGCAAATTTGAGGAAAAAGCCAAATGATAGTGTTATGGTTTTGATATCTGGTGTCCCCCAGAAAGAACATTTAGAAGTGAAATGATTGGGTTATGAAAGCCCTAATCTAACGAATACTTATGTCCCCTCATAGGGATTAACTGGGTGGTAAATGTAGTAACAGTGATTATAGTAACTGTGTTACAATGGGACAAATAAATCCTTAAAAAGACTTGAGTAGGTTCATATCAGATATTGGCTTTATTTAAATCAAGTTTTGCCGTCAAGTGAGTTGAGTAAAAACTGAATGCTCAAATTGCCTCTTTTGTAGTGTCATACCCAAGAAATCATCACTTGAATGTTTTCTCCTGTATTTTTGGTAGGAGTTTTATGGTTACAAGTCTTATACTTTAGGCTTTAATACATTTTGGGTTCATTTTTTTGTATCTGTTGAAAAATAAAGGTTTACTTTCATTCTTTTGCATGTTGATATTCAGTTTTCCCAGTACCATTTGTTGAAGAGATTGTTCTTTATCCTTTTTGTATTCTTGGTATCTGAGTCAAAAATCAATTGACTCTAAATGAATGGGTTTATTTCTGTATTTTCTATTCTGTTGGCCTATATGTCTGTATTTATGTTGCCATACTATTTTGATTACTGTAGCATTATACTATGCTTCAAAGTCAGGAAGTGTGAAGCCTCTAGCTTCATTCTTTTTCAAGACTGACTGCTTCATATAAATTTTAGTGTTATTGTTTTCTATTGATGCAGAAAATGCAATCAAGATTTAAATGATTGCATTGAATCTGTAGATTAGTTTGTTTTGTGTAACCATTTTAACAATATTAATTCTTCCAATCTAGGAGCATGGGACAACTTTCCACTTACTTGTGTCTTTATTTAGTTCAGTTATGTTTTGTAGATATTAATGTGCAAGCTTTTTTTTTTTACTTTTTATGGGACTACACAAGACTAAAAATCTGTTCAGCAAAAGAAACTATTAGCAGAGTGAAAATGCAATGTATGTATGGAATGAGAGCAAAATGTTTGCAAATAATGTGTCTGATAAAGGTCTAATTTCAAGATATATGAGGAATTCTTACAAGTAAATAGCAAAACACATTTCAGACACACATATAACCCAATTAAAAATGACCAAAGAACCTGAATAGACATTTTTCAAAGAATGTACATAAATGTCAAAAGGTGTTATGAAAAGATGCCCAATATCACTAATCATCTGGGAAATGCAAATCAAAACCAGGCTGAAATATCACCTCACACCTGATAGGGTAGCCATTATGAAACTAAA
>PVKS010024894.1:0-30511 GCA_004027875.1 Aplodontia rufa | reverse complement strand
TTCGGTTCTGTTTTGATACCAATACCATGCTGTTTTTGCTACTACAGCTCTGTAATATAATTTCAGATCAGGGATTGAGATACCCCCTATTTCTTCCTTTCTATAGAGTAGTGTTTTGGCTAGTCTGGGTCTCCTGTTGTTCCATATGAACTTGAGAATTGCTTTATCTATATCTCTGAAAAATGCCATAGGTATCTTGGTGGGGATTGCATTGAATCTGTACAGGGCTTTGGGTAGAATGGCCATCTTTATTATATTGATTCTGCCTAACCATGAGCATGGAATGTTGTTCCATCTACTCAGGTCTTCTGTAATTTCTTTTTTTAGTGTTTGATAATTTTCTTTGAATAGGTCTTTAATATCCTTTGTAAGGTTAATGCCCATGGTGCTAGGAATTTGAACTGGGGTCCTCAAGCATGCCAGGCAATTGCTCTACTGCAGCCCCCTAAAGTGCATTTTTAAACTACATTTAAAGTATTTCCAGACACATTGTTCACTCTTGGCCAGCTATTGCTAAGGTGCCTGGGAAGACTGCATGGGGCAAGACCTCCCCATTTTATTCAAGGACCAGCAAGGACCCTGGCAGTTCCTGACCCCTCTTGAACTGGAGAAGTGGGCTCAGCCTCCAGGTCACCCCTACTTCTCAACCTACTGGAGGAAGTAAGCAGTGCTCTCACCGGAGCAGTTGGTGACCATGTGTTCCAGCTGATATGACTGCAAAGGTCCAGGCAAGCATCCACTGCAGGACAGTACAGGAGCCAGCAGACCTGCCCAGCAGAGCGCTGCGCGGGGAGGCTCCGTGAGGAAGGGTCATCCTTCAGCAGAGACATGAACTGTGGTCTTCTTGGTAAAATTAACTTCTGGAAACTGTTACAGGTCTCAACTCCTGAAAAGCCACCACGCCTGACCACTCCTCCACTTGCTGAAAGCCGGTCAGTATGGCAGACACTGAGATGCCAAGACAAAGATGAGTTCTGTCCTGCAGAACAGGTAGGTGGATGATCGAGCTGGAGGTGAACCAGGCTCCAGCACAGAGGGGAGCACTTGCTCTGCAGGGGAAAGGCTTTATGTGGGGGACATCCCTCCACATGAACCCTGAGAAAGAGTGGTCTAGGTGGATACAGGATGGCAAAGCTAGGCAACGTGGGGTACAGGAAAGCAGGTGGGCAATCCCTGTCACCTGTGTTGGAGCATTTCTCAGTCTGCAGCTCCCAGGTGTGTCCTGTGTGCTGGGGGATCGCTGGGAAGCCAGGAGAGCTGCAGATGACAGCTGCTTACCTACAGCTTCCAGGGACCCTCTGCCTCTCACATGTCCCAGTGAAACATTCCTTCCAAGGTAGGGGATGGAACCCTAACCCCACAAACCCTCAAACTGAAGTCAAGAAGTGCATGGGTCGCCAGAGGGGAAAAGCCAGAGGAAGGCTCCAGAGCAGAGCACTACTGCTCAGGGGCAGCCTTGGGACAGCCTGTCCTCCTGGCAGTGCTTCTGGAAGGAAGGCGGAAGTGAGTTGGTCCTCTGAAGAGCTGCCAGGCCAGGCCCAGCTGGAAACCTGCCCCTGTAGGAATCAGGAGGCTGGACCTTCCCAGCTTCACTGCTCTCATGCAACAGGGATGACTCCTGTGATGCTTCAGGACTGAACTCCAGTTTCCCCAAAGTTAAATGATTGTCACAGAAGGACGGTCATCTGAATACAAGAGTAATTCTCAACTGCTCATTATTCCAGAAAATGCTGCCAAAGCACTCAAAGGGAAGAGGTCTCACTCGCCCAGCTTACGTGACAAACCTTGGCGGCAGCAGAGTGCCCAGAAACTCAGTTTTTACTTCCTTAGCATGGATTCCACAGCTGTGACGGGGACACAGTGACCCTGTCACGGAAAGCAGAGAGCATCTGTGGCAAAGAAAACGTCCGCAGCAAACCACAAAGTGTGTGTATGAAATGCCAATTTCCTAGGCACCTTCTCCCTGGCCACAGTGTTTATAAAGCAGACTTTGTTTTCAGGATCTGCATATTTAACACGCCCATTACAAACTGTCTTTAAATCCAATAATAAGAACCACTTTCCTCCCCAAAGATAACATCCACAGGGGACCTCTGCTACTCCAGGCCCCGTCTTAGAGTTCAAAGTCCTCAGATACTGACATCACCCCCCCGGGCAACTGGGTAACAATGAACCCTGGAGTGGTATCAAGAAACTCCATGGAGGTTGTATTCTAATCTTGATCTTTTGTTACCGCAGCTATTTTAGAGATGGAAAGAAAAAAAGCCAGCAAATCTTTTTATCTGAGAACTCTGACTTCAAGCATGACTGCTTCTTCTTTAACCAAACTGGGTTAGCCTTATGCTGGCAAAACGGAGAGCAAAGAAAGAGCATTCTTTCTACAACGGCTTGAGACCTTTTCTGACAAATGCCCACATGAGCACGCTCATTGGGTTAGTCCAATTTGACAAAGAGCAAGTGAGGTACTTATTCCTGAAAGCAAAGGCTGGGCCCTACATCCTGCCCAGAACCCCTAGGGATGTTTTGTATTTTTACAATTGTACCATGTACCAAGCCGCACATGATCTCAGCCTGACACGAACGCCCAGAGTCCAGCGTCTGACTGCTCATAAACTAGAGACAGGATGGATTATTGCAGACTCAGGTGAGCTGGATGGAGACCTAACCACCATTAATAATTTTCCAATCACAGAATCATCCCAAAGTTCACATATCATCAGACAATGAGCTATGGGGAGTGACTGTAAGGATAAACTATGAAACGCCATCAGGTGGTCCAGTAGATGACCCTATAGCTAGGCATAGCTGGACATCAATGTCCTTCTCTGGTTCCCTTCAGCTGTCCTCAACAGCCTTAGACATCACCCCAGAGCACCATACTGGGGTTTGATACAGTGGTTAGACATGGATCCTGGAGTTTATCTGAGTTCAAATTCTGACCACGTGTGACCCAACTTGATTAATCTCTTCAAACTTCAGATTATTAGTTTAGCATGTGCGAAATGGGGATAATGAAAGCATACGGGGCGGATGTTGAAGAAAAACATGCACAACAAGCTACTCAAACAGCACTGGTGGCATTGTTATTTAAAAAATTTTCTGGGGAAGGAACTCTATAATCTATAGGTCATTACTGCAATTAACTTTGTGTTCCAGACTCCCAGAGCCCTGCTTCCTGTTTGTGCTAGAGAGATTTAATAAGCTTGTGTTAATGAAAGATCAGATGACTTAGTGTTATTCCTACCAGGGAGCATCTGTGTTTCTAAGGGGAGGCGCTACCTTGGTCCTTCCCACCTACTTAAAACATGTTTTCCAGGAAAAGCACGGGAACAAGACCCAATTTTCATTTTCATATCAGCCATGCAGTGATCTGGGGATGTGTGCCCAAAGCTCAGTTTGTCAGCTTCTCAAGGTAGTTAAGGATTTTGAGAGGAAAATTGTAGACTATCCAATTCCTGAAAATCTCAGCTTCACTGCCTTAACATCCCAAGACAAACCAATACACCCACCCCATCTTCACTGCCTTAACATCCCAAGACAACCCAATACACCCACCCCATCTTCACTGCCTTAACATCCCAAGATGAACCAATGCACCCACCCCATCTTCATTGCCTTAACACCCCAAGATGAACCAGTGCACCCGCTCTTTCACATACGTACTTTTCATTTTGCTCATTTACATTTTCCATTACCAGTTTTAGCACCCCTGTGACTTTGGACACTAATCTGGTTGCTGGAGTATAAAGATGAAGGCTGTATATTTAAAGCTGTCTTGTAAGTAGTCTACACTTTGAATGAATAAACAAAAGATATCATGATAAAGGAGCTCAGAGAAGAATTGCCAAATTTAGAGGGAAGGTTGAGGTCTTACCAGGGGAGTCACCAGGGCACCTGGAGAGCAGCACTGCCCGGAACGTTCTGCTGTGATCACATGTCCCTTCAGTATGGCAGCCATGAGCCACACTCGGCTACTGCATCCTCCAAACATGGCAGTGTGATTAAGAGCCAGATTTAAAACTTTAAAGTTTTAATTCTAATGATGCATATGTAGCCACAAGTGGCCAGTGGCTGTTGTACTGGACAGTGCCTTTCTTGATGACATTGAATGACTCTTACAAACAGAAGCTTCTCAGAATGAGCAATAATAGTCAAAAGATCATTTTCATGGATGAATGGATCAAGAAACTGATATACACATACATGCACACCCAAATAGACACACACAATGGAGTTCTACTCAGCTGCTTAAAAGAATGAACATGGCCTTTGCTGGTAAATGGATGGAAATGGAGAAAATCATGCTGAGTGAAATTAGCCAAACTCAGAAAATCAAAGGTCGAATGTCTTCTCTCATATGTGGAAGCTAAAGTAAAACAAAGGAATAGGTGAGAGAAGGGCATAGAGCCATGTTTCATTATTGAGTAATCAGTATAAAATTTTTATTGTCGCATTGTAGTTATACATAGAAGTTGGGTTCTTTTTTACAAAATCATACATGCATGGAATTTGATTTACTCCATTTCAGTCCCTGTTCCCTGTCCCATTTATTCCTCTCCTCCCCTCCCTCTATTCTTCTTCCTCTACTCTACTGATCCTCCTTTGGCTCATTCGTTTATTTTTGATTGGTGTTTTCTGCATATACTTAAAGGTGATATTTTCTGTGGTATATTTGTACATGCACATAATGTGATTTTGTTAAATTGATTTTGCATTTCCTCCCCTTTCCTATCCTTCTTCCCTCCCTCTTGATCTCCTCCTTCTCCTTCCTCATATCTTCATAATATCCTCCTACAGCTCATTCTTTTTATTTTAAGAGAATTTTTATTGAGTTTTTCACATGGCTTTCGTTGCTCTGACAGTTTTGTACGTGGCACTGGGGATTGAACCCATGTACTTGTGCATGAAAGGCAAGTGCCGTAACCACCGAGCTACTGTTCCAGCCCCCTACAGCTCATTATTAATATGCCATATTATTTAAATCATTTTGCAATGACATTTTCTATAGAGAATCACCTCTAATTTTTTTTTAAAAATTTGGGGCTGGACTGGTGGCTCGGCGGTTACAGTGCTTGCCCAGCATGCACAAGTACACGGGTTCAAACCCCAGCACCACGTATAGAACTATGTGTCACAGCAACAAAAGCCATGTGAAAAACTCAATAAAAATTGATTCTCTCTCTCTCTCTCACTCTCTTTAAAAAAATAAATAAATATAAATTTGGAAAGCATAAATATGGCAGAAAGGCCAGGTGGAGTAAAGCAGAGAAAGAAAGGGGAAGAGGCACCCTTCCAGGTCACACACCAGGGCCCTACTTCCTCCAGCCATGCCCCACCTGCCCAGTTACCGGTCAGTCCATTCAGCTAGGATGAACTGCTCAGGTTCCAGCTCTTGCAATGCAATCATCTGCCTCCAAATGTTCCTACACCTACGCAGGAATGTCTGGGGAACACCTTGCACCCAGACTATGACACCATGATTCTTCATACCCTGGAGTCAGTGGATGGCTCTACTAAGAGTTCCCAGAGTTCACAAGGCTAAGCAGGAAACCCGTGGTGTGGAGATAGATCAAGGATGGCACCTTTACCAACAAAGTCTATTCACCTTCAGATGGGTTAAGAGCGACTAAGGCAAATCCCAAGTGCCAAAGCACTCCGTTGCTCAGCAGAAACCGACTGGTTCTTCACACTCCCTAACTCCCTTGCTCCACCCAGGACCCAACCTCCTGCCTTCTTCAGGGAGGTGATGAAAAGGTAAGAGTCCCCAGGGCTCTAACACAGGGCACTGATGTTGCCCACCCCTGCCAGAGGGCAGCATCCTGGCTGGAGACAGTGCCACACTATTCTTCCTTAGAAAGTAGTAGCTTTCTAGACAGCTGGCTTTACCAGTGACAATGAATATTTATGGAACTTTATGATTTGCCAGACTCTGGGGTAAGGCCTACAGAATACAAGCTTAGACAGCTGAAATGAATTAGCCAAGATCACACAGCTAAGAGATAATGGAGCCAAGATGTGAAGACACAGCCCTGAGCCATAGGAGCCTCCCGCTTAGACAATTCATGAAGGGGGCCCCATGTGACTTCCTGTCCCCCAAAGGTGGTTAGGGACAAGAACTCAAAACATAGTCAGGAGGGGTCTTAACTTATCTTTTAGATGCTGGCATCAAGATGTGGGAAAGCAGAGCTAATTCCTGGTCTGGTTAGAAGATTTACACACTGAAAGAATTAGAGACTGAGGTGAGAGGGCATGTAATTATGTGCTAAATTGCAAGGTATGAACTTTAAAACCTACAGGAATTCAGACAGAAGACAGATCTCAAGGAGGCTCCCTGAGCAGGGTGCAGGAGGATAGAGACCTGCACTCTGGGGGGAAATTACTGGAGTTAACAGATCTGTGGCACATCGCATTCAGGTGTGCCCAAGCTGCAGGGAGGAGTGGGCCAGGTGTGGAAGCCTATGGGATCACACAGCGGCAGGCAGGACACAGGGACCATTCCCACCATTTGAGCCAGGTGGTAGTGAAATCTATTCTGTCAATTTGGTTTTCTGGTACCCTTGAAAGTGCTTTCTGTATGCAGGAATTATTCAAAAGTTACTTCTCTTACTTGAAAAGATACTAATTCAACATATTTAAGTTGAAATTCAGATCCCTACATTTCTCTGGAGAATTAAAATTCAACTTCCAAATCGTATACTATATCAACAAATTTTAACATTTAAATTGCATTCAGAACTTTTAAATGTTCCACTCTTTTATAATACTTCAATTGTTTGACAACCCTTAGAATGTGATATCACCATGATTCATTCTTAATGTCTCATGTTCCCACAGTTACAAACTTTAAGTCTAGATCTCCTGATTACTTTTTTTTTTTTTAAGAGAGAGGGACAATAAGAGAGAGAAAGACAGAATCAATTTTATTTAGTTTTTCATGTGGCCTTTGTTGCTCAGACACTTGATTATATACGTGATGCTGGGGTTTGAACCTGTGTCCTCACGCATGCCAGGCAAGCCCTGTAACCACTGAGCCACCACTCCAGCCCCTCCTGATTACTTTTAAAGCTAAAGCATGCTATTTTTCTCTAATGGAAAATATTTTGAATTTTAAGTACCAAAAATATTTACAATATAAATGTATACAGATAAGTCAACAAAACAGATTTACTTTTTACTTAGTCCTATTTTTAAGTGTAAAATGCTTTTCAACTAAAATAGGATGTTTTTCCAAGCTCATCTTGGAGGATCCTTTTCAACTGGCAGGGTTAGGTTGGCATGGTCACCAGAATCTGGAGCAGCAAACACCTGGGGCAATGTCCCTCTAGCCTGTGCATGGTTGTTAACAGGATTCAGGAGGAGGGGTCCCAGGTATATCCCTGTACCTACAGGCAGGTTGCAGAGACTGCATTCCTAATTAGCCTGAGCACCAGGTTTGCAGCTTTCATTCTGGGGTTCTGAGACCCTCTCTCCTCGAGGCTTATCTTTCTGCTCACCTTCCTAAAGCGGAGCTGACACAGACTCAATTTCTGTTAACTTGCAGTATAATGAGGTGACATTCCCCCACCTACATGTGTCTCTGGGTTCCCTTCAGAACAAATGTTAATACGTGGGGGAAAATCCACGTGTTCAAATCTCAGCTTATCTCGTTTCCCCACACCTCCATGATAGCACATCCCACCTCCCAATGAAGGCACGACTAGACATCGAGCCAGGACCCCAGCGAATTCTGCACACATCCAATTACAAACTCCTCACAGTCTCCCTCTCCACCACCCAGTCTGTGGAGACCAGAGCTCATCAGGTCTTGATTTGAGATTCCCCATGGCGATGTTCTTCACTGAGTCGCTGAGGTTTCCTGCTTCATCTGTGCTTGGACAGACCCCAGCACTCAATCCTCAGCCTGGCTGGCCCTCAGAGCAGTGGCCCTCTGTCACCTCCTCACAGCACCCCTGCACTGCCCCAAAGCCCCTAACTCCAGCACCCATCAGCCACCCACATCCCCTGGCAGGTGCACCTGAACTACCACCAGCCTCTACCTGTCCATGTTTTACTACTTTGGTGGCAATCAGGTGGCATTGAAGGTCTTTGCAATAACTTTCTTCACCAATCTGAGAAACTGACGAAGCTACAAGGTGCCCAAACCTTCCCTCAGGATGTAACGGAAGCAGACTGTGACGGGGGTGGGGAGGCTGCGTGCAATGGAACGTGCTTTACGCTTGGAAGCAAGTGTCAACCTGTCACTACGGCAGCCGCACCACTGGCCCAAGAATGGCCCCCACTTACGTGACTTACTCCAGACTCATTCCCTGCATAAGCAGGTGAAGTCCAAACAACTGGGGGACCCTGGCTCCGACATGCACAGGTGGGAGTCTTGTCTGGCACGGCAGAGTGTCTGACAAGCACACCCTGGCATGCAGCAAGGAGCACAGCCAGCCTCAGGCTGGCTTCCCCAGAGCCTCCTGGCCACCTCCTGGTCACCAAGGCAGCGCACGCATTACCTCTTCTGTGAGTTGTACCAAAACATCCATTTCATTTGTATCATTCCTTCAAATAAAAGAATTTGGTGACTACCTCCCAAGACAGACTCTCCACAGCCTGGAATCCTAGTCGGCCCTCTTGTATGCGCTGCCCACTCTACCCAAGCGACTCTGGGAGCACAGAGCTCTGCTGGCATCAGCCGCTGAGCTGTGAAACCTGGGATGGTTTCTAGCCAGCTGCAATGTCATCCCTCAGGACGCTGAGCAAGGCTTTATTTCCAGGTATGTTCCTCTTTGCTGCCAACACTGTGCTCACTCACGCACAGTACGCTTGTGCCCCCCAACCCCTCCTGAATAGAGCTGTTTGCTCAGACACCACTTCACTTCCAAGGTCACTAGTAATGTCGTCTTCACCGGGCAAGCCCTTCCTAAATCACCTCTATGTATTTCCATGGATTCAGTATATACACTGAAAGTTTATTTCTTTTAACTAGGCTGTGAGCAGAAGGCCAGAAGTTATTTTCATCTTTTTCATGCAATACTCAGTGTGTATTTATTTAACCTGCTGCCTTATTCCATAAAGCACATGAAGTTATTCCTGGCAGAAAGTAGGTACTAAATAAATCCTCCTCCCCTACAACCCATCAATCTTAGGAGGCACAGTCCACATGGGACCTTTCTTTCTGTTCACTGACACAGCTAGAACAGGACACACGGTAGATACTCAATATTTGCAGAAGACATAAAGGGAACAAAGATGAAAGCAAACAAGCTCTTTTAGGGGACAAAGAGAATTTTTATCATGGGGGCTACTATTATTAAACACAAGTTACCGTTAAAAAGTTGCACTCCAGGGCTGGAGTAGTGGCTCGGCGGTTAAGGCGCTTGCCCGGCATGCACAAGTACACAGGTTCAAACCTCAGCACCCATGTACACAACTAAGTGTCAGAGCAACGAAAGGCACGTGAAAAACTCAGAAATTGATTCTTTTTCTTACTGTGCTTCTCTCTTTAAAAAAAAGTTGCACTCCATCTAGGAATACGTGACAACAGAGCCCATCATTATGTACAACTATAATGCACTAATAAAATTTTTTTTTTAAAAATTGCACTCCTATGGCCATATTGGGATCAAGAGGAAAGTGGAAAGATGCCCTAGCAGCCAGAGCAAGTCAGCTCTGCTGGGGTCCAGTAATGAGTCACAGATGGTGCAACATGAGCGCCTCAACTCCCCCGTCTAACGCACACTAGGTCCTTCCCTCTCCAGGGGTCTGCTTGCAGGCCAGTGGGAGACATCTGAGACCCCTGCAGAGGTGCAGGGGGGACGGTGTTAAACAACCAGGCAGCTATTGGAGTGGTGCAGGGGAAGACACGGTCCCGGGCAAAGGGAGGGAGAAGGATCAAGATTTAATGGATTTGAGAAATGCTTGTTTTTAGTGAAAGTTGGCAAGATGGAAAAAGAAAACAAAGCGGTGCCAGTGGTGGTCCCGGAAAATGGTGGCAACATGATTCACGAGGCCCCAAGTGCGGCTAACACGAACTCCAAGGTGAGAAGCTTCAGGTGAAGCAGGATTATTTCAAATACTTAGGAAGTGGGGTCAGCTTCAAGGGTAGTTATTAAGAACAGGGCACATTAAAGAGCGGCCCCTTTCTGTTCTTCTCAGAGAACATGCCTCCCTAGGGAGGAGCAGGTCTGGGGCTGGAGGAGGCAGCAACGTTGGGCTGGAATGTGCCTCTTGTGAAACTCCAAGGCTCGGGCCAAACCCGCTCCTTCAGTTCCATCTCCAAGGTCCCAGTTGCTTTCACCTGTCTCCACCCAGCACCAAAAGTTTGGGGCACAGAAGAAAATGTAACAAGGCTGAAGGGTTCCAGGACTAAACACGTTCCATGGAATTTCCCAGAAACATTCTTAATGTAATAACCAAAGAATTTCACAGGGGCCACAGAATGAGAAATGGATTGTCCAACTTAAAAGTCAAGGCGCACTCCAAGGGAAGCCTTTCCCATCCTAACTCTGCCACTTTCCAGCTGTGCCTCACTGGGCAAGTTGGTTCACCCATCCAGGTTTCGGCTTTGAGAGCTGATGTCATCAATTCCCAACCTCAGCTGCACAAACCAAGCTGTCCAGTTTTCACCCCAAATTCATCAAAACCTCTAGGACTGGAACACAAGTATCAGGTGTCACGAACTCTTCCCATGCTTTGGATAAGAAGCCAAAGTGGGGAATCACTACACCTAATTCACATTGTGATGGTGATGCCAGGAATGATCCAGACCATCATGGACCATGGGTTCGTATGATTTGGGAACTGAAATAATTATTCAGGAATGTTTTAAGGAGCGGGGACCACATTTATTTTCCGTTTCCATCATTACCTGCAAATGATAGGCACTTACCAACTGCTTTGAGGTCAAATGCAAATTTACTATACTTAGGAATGTTAGCGTGAGACTCTTTGCTTTAGCAAAACTGCCTTTGAAGACCGCACCTGCAGGACCCCAGCCCAGCCTGTGGCAAAGCCATCACCTTAATACTGGCTTCTTAGCCCAAAGGTCAGCTTCAGAGAAATTGCACAGGAAACATGAGAAAGGTGATTCTGTTTAAAGTGGAGAGAAATGTAGTTTTCCGCCAGGGAGGTGACTGCCTGTCTTTGTCTGGCCAAGAGCAGGTCACAGGGCAGGTGGTAGGATGAAAGCAGAAGGCAACACTGCTGGAGGCGACTTTTCCAGAGACTCCTTGCAGTGGTTTAAAAGCAACGCCCTACTGCCCTGGCCGGCTTCTCACTCAGACCAACCACTCTTCTTGGGGATGTGACCACACAGGCTCTCAGCTTTTAGGCCTGCAGGGCATCTGAATTAGCAGGAACATTTTTCAAACTGAGTCTTTTCACCTGGGGATTACTGAAGTCAAACCTGAGCTCTACTCATCTCAAGGCTCAGACCTCTGAAAACACTAGTATTTGATCCACCACCCCACCGGGTGAAAGGCAGGCAGGAATGGTGCCTGGACTAATCAGCCCAGCAAGCGACTTTCATGCCATGTAGAATTAATCAGGCATTCCATAAACTAATCGATGGATCAAACCATTCTTCTCAAAGCAAGATCTGAATAAGTGGACCTAGGCTCCATCTGCTCTTTCAGAGTTTAGCTAAAAATCCAACAAAACTAAAATCAGTTTGAGCTATACCAGATTATGTACAAAAGTTCAGAGTCCCCACAACTGTGGATTAATCTTCTAATTTTATGTTGGCTTGCATGCAATTTACACATGAAATTTGAAGTAGAAAATGAACACCCAGGAGCCTAACAAGGTGACCTTCTGACATATACATCGAAAACACCCTTGTTAGAAAAGTCCTTCTCTGAACTAAACCTTGAGGGCCATTAAAAGGTATCTGTCTCTACTCAGGATGAAAACATGCTCAGGATTTATTATGTACGCCTTTAACTTACCCAGGGTTTGTTGTTAAAGCTATAGTTTGAGACTGAGAAATTTTACACAATTATGCTTTATTATATATAGACAGTAAAGCAGATAATAGACATCTGCTACCCCAGGTACTGGATAAAATAAAATCACTGGTTTTCAATGTTATATTAGGATTATTAAATGTTTGCAATTACAAATCATCTAATTAGTTTATTCTGTGTTTTGGCCTTTAAAAATTAAAATTTCCTCTTATAATAAATCCAAAAATATTAAATGAAAATAGGAAAGAACATCAAAATCTTTTTAAAATGTATTAGTTACCAAATGTGCTCACCCCCAAATCATAAATGTAAGTAGTAATCACATTGAAATTAATGCCACCAACATATATATTATATACTTACCAAATCTTAAAAGGCAATTTCAAAATGTTACTATTTCCCAGTCCCTACTAGAATTATTATGTGAGAAAGGCTATTATTTTTCAAATTGAAAGTCAGCTGTTCAAATCTATATAAACAGTTCTTTGCTGGTTTGGCAAACCTGCTTTATTATTTGTTAAAGTCACACGTAAAGTTCTTTCATTTATTCTGTTCCACTTAACTGTTTTTTGGCCAACACAAACTCAAAAGCAAATCTTTAGCACTGTATTTTTTATTATCTGGTCAGACTGGCCTCAGAATTGTCATAAATCTCCTTTGGACTTTTCTTTCAGTGTCTTACTGGTTTACGGCCCCGTATGAATTTTAGATGTTTTTAAATCCATAGATTTTTTTTAATTTTCCTTGTTTTCATGCGGGAAAGAGACTTTAAACTATTCCAGCTGAATTTATCTACTTCGGCTCTGAAAAAATAATGTTCACAAACTCCCAAGTCTACATCACTGAAGGAAAACACCTCAGTTCTCCCAACGCAAGTCGGCCACGCGGGGGCTGGGGGGGAGCAGAGCTGGCTGAGAGGGGGGTACCCCAGGAAGGGCCCACTTCTGCAGCTTTTGGCCTTCATCATTATAAGTCCAGAAAAAAGAGGGAGGTGGGTGAAGGAGAAAAAAAGGGAGAGAAAGGAAGGGGAAAGGAAACAGGGGCGAAAGAGGCCATCCTCCTGCAGAGACACATTTTTTCCCTTACAAGCCTTGGTTCCAGGCTTCTTGGGGTGCCCTCTCAGGCAGCCTCAGGGTTTCCCTTCCACCTCTGTCCTCAGTGCTTCTTCATTCTTTACTCTTCCCAAGTGCTGGAGAGATGTACCTGATAAGGAGCAGAACCCCACTTCTTCCAGGACCAGACACGTACCTGGTTGGAGAACTTTGGAATCGCGGAAACGGGGCCACTTACAGGGCTAGAATTGCCCTCTGCAGTGCAGCCTCTGCCCTGCAGCTGTTGGAAAAGGCTGAGTGCTGTATCTCTTTAAGATGAGGTATTCTGAACCTACACGGATCGTGCAAATCCTCATACTGTATATGGCAACACGCCAGTTCGTGTGCCAAATAGAAAGAGCTTCTGGGATAATGTCCCTGTGCTGGCAAGGGCTGTTAGGGTAACCAGGCTTTCCAAAGCTCTGGAGCAAGCCACAGAGGACTCAAGCACGTGGGACCACAGGAGCAGGGTAGACCAGAGCCCGGAGAAGCGTAACTCAGCAGCTCAGGTCTGGCAACAGGACATGTGCACAAGAACCTGAAAGCCCATGCTGCTCTTAGAAGGGCTTCCCAGGACTCCAGAGCCAGACAGAGCATGTGGCTGGGGCTCAGGGCTGCAGGGAAATGGTCCATCACTCCTGGGTAGACCTGGCCCTGAAAGAATTGCTAAAAACAAACAGTGTGTCCCTGTGCACACTCAGACCACAGGGACGAGACGTTGATCTTGTAGCCGCACTGGCAGAGTACGCAGAGAGACTGCCCATTGGGACAATATACTCAGTGGCTCCTTCCCCTTGGACTTGGGCCTGAACTAACCAATCTTATTTCCAGTTGTCTCCCCTGTCTGTAACCTGTGCTGGGGGCTACAGAGTCACATGTTTTGTCCTCAACACTGAGTGAGGCTGCTGGCAGACAGATGAGATTGCTGTGGGTCCCACCCTTGCCCCTGGAGCCGACAGCCTCAGGGAATAAATAACCCTAAAGGATGATTTCCTCAATGTGTTGCGCATCTGCTCACCCCGTGTGTTGCCTAGGCTGTAACCAGCCCCCTAAACAGCCTTCAACAAATATGCAATTAACTCCATTTTGCAGGTTTGCACAAAAAGGCTCAGAGAGGTGCCTAAGGTACCCAGAGCCACACGGTACTCAGTGGGCTCAGATTTCTCCAACTATCTACCCTCCCATCATACATGGCCAGAGCACCAGAGGAGAGAAAACGAAGGCCTGTTTTCTGTGGGTTACAACCACCGTCCCTTTATTCTCTGCTGTCACACCAGAAAACAAACATCATTAAATCTTCAGCTTAACTCCACGTGGGGAATCTGCTGCACAAGTGACAAGCCACAGGCCGGGCAGTGATGTCACCCTTGGCTGGAGTCCTGCCATGAACTTACCCTAACACTTCACTAAATGCTACCCCAGCACCATCTGACATCCTCAAACACACAATGGAAAGAAATCCACCCGAAGGGGAAGGCGTCCTCCCCAGCTCGTGGCTCTTACTGCCCTAGCACTGACTGGTTCAAAGCTGCTCCTCTCAGCATGCTTCCTGATTGTTATAAAGAGTTACCTGCAGGGCTGATGCAGGGCCACACATCTCAAGTCCTGCTCAGATGAAATTACAGGCACAGTCCCTTACACTGATCTGTCCAGAAAGGCAGCCTGCCCTTCCGGCTGCTGCCCAGGTGGTTCAACCCTCCTGCTCCTCAGTTTTTATGGGTAACTCATCTACTGAGATTTTTACCATTCTATACATTGTTTCAAGTGTTCTCAGAAATAGAAATTTTTTCAGATTTATTCAGATTTTCTAGAAGAGTCAGAGAGCCAAAATATAAATTTTACCCCCCACACACCCATAAACAGGTAAAGGAAAATATTGCTTGGTTTCTAAAAAGTGGTATGAAAAGGCTATTACCACGTAATTACAACAATATGATATTCTGGAAAAGACAATACCACGGAGCCAGTGGAGGAAGACTACGTGGCTTTGAGTTTGCTTGAAACTCAGTCCCATCCTGCTCCTGCTGGGAGACCCTGGCTGCAGAGCGGCCCTGTGGGGCCACTCCCTTGCCTTCAAGCAGCAGGACAAGGGGGAGCATTCTGTTCAGACTACTGCTTGCCTTCCCTCCCTGCAAGGATAAAGGAGCCCACCAGCAGCTAACCAGAGGTGAGTCTACACTCTCGAAATGCAGCTGGTCTGTTTTTAAGCATATACACAAATTCAAAGGAATGCCTGATTTTGCAAAAAACAAACTGAAAGTAGAAAAAAGTCACATCGCCAGAAACTTCTCACTTCAAGAGAGACGGGCCAAGGCTATCAGGATGAATCGTGTGGTTTTCATTAAATACGTTCCCTGGTGCACAGAAACCCAAACCATAGGCCACTAGCAGTTTGCAGTTCCAAGTGATAAGCAGTGGGGAGTACTAACCTTCGGATTACCTTTCTGGCTGAGCCACGGCTGAGGTTACCAGAACGCGGTTTAAGACAATGTAGGTGCTGCCCACTTTGCAGAGCTCCTGGCAAAGAGGTGCTTTGTAGTGTAGCTGCCCCGTCCTTCACTGCAAGGCCACAGGCCAGATGGGGACTTTATCGATGTTTTCTCACTGGTCAGACCTTCCCACTGCAGCCTGACCTTCTCTTTGGCCTGAAATACAACCATTCCAAGGCTATGAGGGAACACACGGACTCGGATGCAAAGGCAAGAGCATCCTGGAGTGGAGACGTGGGAGTGGGGGACAGTGGGAAAAGACAAGAGTCATGCAGTGGAGTTGTTTTTTAAAGGTTTTTTTCTTTCAAAGAAAGAGGGACAGTGAGAGAGAGAGAGAGAGAGAGAGAGAGAGAGAGAGAAACAATTTCTATTTAGTTTTCATGTGGCTTTTTATGCTCCAAGACTTTATTGTACACTTGGTGCTGGAGTTTGAACTCGCATACTCGCACACGGCTGGGCAAGCACCGTAACCACTGAGCTACCGCTCCAGCCCCTGGTTTTTTGTTGTTGTTTTTTTTTTTAAGAGAGAGGGACAGTGAGAGAGACAGAGAAAGAGAGAAACTTTATTTAGTTTTTCACATGGCCCTAATTGCTCCAACACTTAGTTGTGTATGTGGTGCTGGGGTTTGAACCTGGGTCCTCGTGCTTTCCAGGCAAGCCCCGAAACTGCTGAGCCACCACTCCAGCCCCTCCAGCCCCTGTTTTTAAAAGTTTTAAAAATATATTTGTGATTGTTGGAACTACCATCTCCTAGTGAACACAGCTTTCCAACCTTGCTGTACTTCAGGGGCTGAGGCAACCCACTACAGAGTCAGCCTTCCTGCCGTGGAAGCAGACACAGTATCGTTCTCAGCATTGTTAGGCAGGTGGTCATGGAACAGAGGGCCCAGGTCCCCCGGAGACCCCGCTTTCCCTTAGCACAAGCACATGTCCTCAAATTGGCATTAAGCATGTTAAGTATCGTAATGTAGGGGGGAAAACAGCCTTGGAAACTCAGAGGCAGACTTTTACCATCAATCACTGCGGTCAAGTGAAACTGTCCAGGTCCCCCTCTTTGCTTCCCAGCTTCATCAGTATTCACCAAGCCTCCATCATTTCTCTTACCACCTGGGCTATTTTTAATTCACTAACTCTAAAAAGGCACACATATAGGCCAGGCACAACAGCACACCCTGTAATCCCAGCAATTCCTGAGACTGAGGCAGGAGGATTGCAAGTTCAAGGTCAGCTTCAACAACCTAGAGAAAAAAAGAGAGATGAGGGAGGGGAGGGATGTGCTGAGGATATAGCTCAGCACTGGAGCATTCCTGGATTACATCTCCAGTACTGGAGGATGGGGGAGCAAATTGCTATCATGGATAAGGAAAATTGTAAATCATGATCAGAGGTTGATGGTTACGTGCACAAGTATTACGTGGGCATTTACAAAGGAATCACAGCTGAATCTCTACAGGGGATGGGCCTACAACCTTCACTGCTCTAAAAGCTCATCAGAAAGCAGAGATGTAGCTCAGCGACAGAGCTCTTGTCTAGCATGCACAAGGCCCTGGATTTGATCCCCAGCACAAAAACAAAAAACCACACACAGAAACAAGTATTTCTAATATGCTACCAAGGCTGAACAGCATCACTAATAGAAACCAAAATCCCTTATTATAAAGGGCAGCCAAGATTAACACTGAAGGTAGGGGCACAGATTGTGACAATATACTGATGCCTGCAGGAAGCTTCAGAGGCTTGCCTTGTTCAAAAAGATCCGACATGAAAGTATTAAAAACGAGTACTGGGCTGGGGACATCGCTCCATGGTAGCACGCTTGCCAAGCATGAAAGGCTCTGGTTTTGCTCCCCAGCACTGAACACTCAGAAAGCACCAAGCTGAGTCCTTCAAAACAGTCAGGAGCCTAAATTAGCTCTGAAAGAGGAACCACTTTCCCATCGTCTGAACCAACCTTCCTGACCACAGAACCAACAGTGAAGTGAGATTTGGGGATTTCTCAGGTACCTTCCAATTCTTATATTCTGCAGTTTCAAAATCATCACTTGGGTAAGTGACATGATTCAGATGTCCCCCATAATTCATGGATTGAAACTCAATCTGCCTGTGTGGTGTACTGAGAGTTGGATCCTTCGGGGAGGTGACTAAGTCATGAGAGTGGAGCCTTTTAAGAGGTGGAGAGAACTAGCTTGTGCCCATTGCTCTTCTATTCCTCCACCACATGACAATACCCAGATGATGCCATCTATTAGGAACAGCCTTCAGACACCAAGCCTACTGGCACCTTGATCTTGGACCTCCTAGCCTCTAGAATTGTGAGAAAAACTTCTATTACTTATAAGTTACTCAGTTACAAGTGTTTTGTTATAGCAGCAAAACCACACAAAGAAACACTATCCAAGAAACCATTAGGGGCCAAAATGCTGTGTAGACGTCCATCAGAACGCAAAAATGTGAAGGCCAGGATACATGATGACATTTGATTTGCTAAGTATCAATTTTATTTTAAGCAACGAATTCCTAAAAAGATGAACAACATTGAAATTAGTTTTGTAAGTTCCACCTTAAAATACTAGTTTATTTAAGGGATTTGAAAGAGTCAGTTTTCCTTAAGGTAGAATGTCATTAATGTTTCCTTCAGTAGATAAATAGAGTGGTGAGAGAGGTGAGTAGTAGTTTGGGGGGCAGGAGAATTTAATAATGTACAAGCAATTAATACTTATTAGCTCATACCATGGGCCTGGCACTCAAACACTGAATGGAACACACTTCAATAGCACCTAACCTGTGTCTATACCACTCCTGAGAATTTCCCAAGTGTTAGCTCACTGAACTCATTCACTCTTCACAATGAGGTATTATCACTAAACTTATTTTACACAAGAGGCAGCTGAGGCAGAGATGCTTGGCACCCTGCTCAAGGTTACCAAAAGATGGTAAGGGTCAAGGAAAGGACTGGCCTGTGGACCACCTGATACCAGAATCAGTGCTCTACCACTTACATATGAATTCATCCATTAAATCATCCAGGAACCCAATGAGGTGGGTACAGGCAACATCCCCATTCTACAGAGAGGAAAATGAAGGTCTGAAGTGGTTGCATGCCCACAGGGAGACAGCAGCTTGTCCGGCCTTGGGTCCCCAGAGCAGCTGGGGTTGGAATTGTGCTGGCCCCAAGCCTGTCTCTTGCTCACTGTGCACAGCCTATCTAGTCAGCCCATCCCCCTTGTCACTGAGTACTCCCCAATTCAGACATATGCAAGACAGACTCTATCCTTTATTAGTTCAGCAATTCATGAGTGTTCCGAGTGAAGACCACAGATCTCAGCCTTTCTTCTTCATGTTGCTCCTACATTGCCTGGAGTGCTACAGGCACCAAAACACTGTCCTCACTGAGGACAAAGACACAGACTCTAATCTCAATCTGAGACGTCGAGAGTTAGGAAGAGTTGTTTGAAGTCGTCTAAAGTTTACTAAAGAACAAGGAAGAAACATAAACTTTGTCCCAGCAGGCATTTTAACCGAGTCATTTCACACTTAGCTTTATTCTGCACCTCATGGTCCATCCTTCCATTTTCCTTCAGGACTGCAGCGGTGGAACAGGGTCCTGCAAAAAGATACATTCGATTCTTTCTTCCTGGGACCTGGGAATGTGACCTTGTTTGGAAACAAGGTCTGTGCAGACACTACGGAGTTAAGATGAGGTCACACGCAGGCTGGGTCCTAATCCAATGGCTGGCGTCTTTGGAAGAGGGAAACTTGGACACAGAGAGGATGGACCGTGTGTAGGACAGCTGAGACTGGAGTAATGCATTTGCAAGTCAAGGGACGCCAAGGATTGCTGGCAACCTCCAGAAGCTGGGGAAGCGGAGATGATTCTTCCCAGGGAGCCCCGCCCTGCAGACGGTCTTCTGGCCTCCACTTCTGGGTAACTGCATTTCCATAGTTTAAGCCACCAGATTTGAGATATTGTATTACAGCAGCCCCAGGAGACTGATAAAAATACCTTGAAAACTATATTCAGAAAGTGTATTTAAAACACACCAGATGGGGCTGGAGCAGTGGCTCAGGGGTTACAGCATTTGCCTGGAACTTGCGAGTATGGGAGTTCAAAGCCCAGCACCACGTACACAACTAAATGTGCAAGCAATGAAAGCTGCATGAAAAACCAAATAAAATTGATTAGAAAAAAAACAACAACACTAGATGTGGGCTTCTGTCTTTTACAGTAAGATTTTCTACTACTTAAAAAAACAAAAACAACAACAACAACAAAACAGGAATAAGACACAACAAAGTACTTTTTCTGTGATTGGTGTCTCTCAAAACAAAATGGTACTTTTCCCAATCGCTTTTTCTCCTAGAGTCACTGCCTACACCCAGAAGGGGAATAAGGGAGTGGAGAAATCACTCTTTATGCCCTTCAAGCAAGTATTTGCAGTTTCAAAGAAGCAAGCTCCACATCTGATGTGCCAGCAGCCCAATCCATGCTCCAGGCCAACAACGCCATCATGCACCATCCTTGGAGGTGCAGTGAGACATCTTGTACCCTGTCACCACCTTAGCCACAGCTTTGTGGAACAGATGGTGGTCATAGGACATGATGGACTGGAACATGTTCTGAAACCCAGGGACAAAGCCATGTGCGCACCCTGCCCTCAGGTCTCCTAAGCCTTTGGGAAGGCCCTTGTCATAAAAGCCCAGTCCTCACCCCTGACCACCAGATCTGGGAATCCAACTAGCTACTCAACCTCTGTAGCTGGCCAAGAGACCAAGACACACAAAATCCAGCCACTTTTCACCTCTTCAGCTACCCTGAGCCCAGTCACCACCATCTCTCATCTGTATTATTGCAGACCCTCCTTTGGGGTCTCCTGTTTACTCCCCTGATCCCTGCAGTGTATTCACAACCAGCAACTGGAGTGACCTCACCATAATTCAGATCCTGCTGCTCCTCCATCCAATGACCTCCATGCCTCTTGTGGTGAAAGGTCCCAACAACGACCCTCACAGTGCTCTGTGCTCGTCTATGAGGTTGTGAATTCAGTCCTCCTGCTACCAACTGTAGGCTTTGCACAAACAGCCTCTTCTTCCTAGAATAGTCTTCCCCGGGTGCTATGTAACTGACGCCATCACTTTTTGGTCTTTTGTTCAAACACCATCTTCAAGGAGACCTTACACTGCTACTACAAATCCCCTCCACCATTCCCAGTCCTGCTTTTTCATTAATTTAGTTTTCCCAAATATATGTTTTACTGTCTCCCTGCTATAGAAACTATGCCACTTTTTGTTGCTGTGACAAAATTCCTAAGGAAAAAACAACTTAGAGGACAGCTTTATTTTGTTTGTTTCAGAGGTCTCACTCAGTCCACGGTCAGACGGCCCCATTGCTTTGGGCCTGAGACGAGGCCAACCCCATGGTGGAAGGCATAGCATGGGAAAGCTGCTCACCTCATGGCAGCCATGAAGCAGAGAAAGGAAGGGGTTGGGAACAAAATGATCCCCAAGAACATGCCACCAAGGACCCACTTCCTTCAACTAGGTCCCACTAACCAGGGCTTCCACCACCCAATAATGCCATCAGCTATAAACCCATCAGAGGATTGGTCCACTGATAAGGTTGGAATCCTTACGATCCAATTACTTCCCCAAAGCCCCACCTCTGAATATTGGTGCACTGGGACCAAGGCTTCAACATGAACCTTTGCAGGACATCCCAAATCCAAGCCATCAGGATAAATTCTACAACCACTGGAATTTGTCTATTTTGCTCATGAATCTCAAGCAGTATCCAGCACTAGATGAGAGCTATGAATGTCTGAGTGAAAAGGGAGGGGCTAGGAGAACTGCTATCTGATGATAATCTTTCCAGCAGGAAATTGCCTACTTGTGCTATCTGAAGTCAGAAAATAGGAGAGAGTATTTTAGGAGCAGTCCAGGAAGCCCCAGCTGGGGGACTGCTTGAGGAGATGGCAGGTTCTCAAAAATACACATGTAAATGGACTTTGTAGGGGTGGGAATGATGGAAGCAAGAAGGCAGATGGTTGGATCTGGGTGGGGTCTTTAGACTCATCAGAAACGTCAGCCTGGTCTCTCCCTGCCTGCTTATTAGCAAAGATCTGGAGAAAGGGCGGACTATGCATTTGCAGAAGGCAGAGGACAGATGGAATTTCCAGAAAGGGAGCCTACTTTCCGTCTTGCAGTACTGCTGACACACCCTGCTGGCCTGCCAAGATCCATTTCCATGAGGAAACAGAAGTTTTCAGGTCCCTCGGGAACTGTGAGCCAGCCACCATGTGCAGCAGAGCTGTGACAAGCAAGTGAAACCCTGGCCTCCGCCTCTGGCTCGTGCTACATCAGACTCCCTGAGATAAAGGGGGCAGCTGGCCAACGAGCTGCTGGCAGGAGGAAGATGAATGATCTGAAAGGCTTTGGGGGAAAAGAGTTTCATTTTCTTCACAAATAGCTCTTTCATAAACACATTGGTATTGAGATCATAGTCAAAGTATTTCAAAACATGTTTGGTCTTCACTTTCTCATTAAGGTATTAGAGATGGCAGTTTGCTCCAGTAATCTATCACTGGATAAAGACTACCCCAAATTTAATGGCCTAGTATGGCCTAGTACACTACCATCGGAACATACTTGACATTTGTGGGTCAGAAATCCAAGCCTAGTACCACTACCATCTGAACGTACTTGACATTTGTGGGTCAGAAATCCAGGCAGGGCTTAGCTGGCTGGTTCTTCTGTTTGGGTGGTAGCAGCAGAGGCTTCATGGTGTCACTCAGCTGGTGGATGGAACTGACCATGGGATCCTTCGTAGGGATGGCCGGACACTCAGCTCAGTTGGATCTGTCCCCCTAAGCACCTACAGGTGGCCTTTCCTGTATGGTAGACTGTGAGACTTACAGTGGATCTAGGCTCCTGGATCAAGCATCCTAATTAACAGGGTTACATGGTCTTTTATAACTTCCAAGTGCCACTTATAACAGTTTCAGCCAGTGGAATAAGAGAAGCATACTGACTGGGAGTGAAGGTGAGAGAACACACCCATCACTGGAAGCAGTTTCAAAGTATTTGAAACCATGTTTAAAAAAACAAATTATAGTTTGGTAATCTGTAAAACCAGAAAAATAAAA
Organism: Aplodontia rufa; assembly: GCA_004027875.1. Taxonomy (NCBI): domain Eukaryota; kingdom Metazoa; phylum Chordata; class Mammalia; order Rodentia; family Aplodontiidae; genus Aplodontia; species Aplodontia rufa. Next base: position 7,844 of record PVKS010024894.1, on the reverse strand, counting down.
GGAAGAAGGAAAAGAGGGAAGACCACAAGAAAATAAGAAGTACAGAAGGAAGGAGATTCCGCTTCTAATTAGTTGGCCCCTTTTCAATGCACCGAGGGTAACTGATTTTCTACCTTTCTCTCAAGGCACTCACTGTCCTATGATTCCTCAAGCATTCAGTTGCTAGTTATTAAACCTACCTTAGAACCTCCAGCAATGTGCAAACACTAGCTGATATTAAAGCAAATGTCACTGGCATGCTGCCTGCAATGGGTTCACAGTGACAATACCTAGGGTCATAGCCGTGTGTTGTTTTTGCTAGTCTAGCCTCCCGGCCTCCTCCTTTTGTAGATGATCTCTTCTTTCTTCCATTTTACCCAACGAGGGTGAGCACATGACCTAGACCAACCATAATACATCAGTGTGTCTCATTGCCAAAGAGCTGACCTGCACATTGACACATGGCCCAACAGGAGTAAATTCTAGTACTTCTACCAGATTTGCAGGAGAAGACATAGGGTAATTATATGGGATGGGGAAATAAAAGGTGCCAAGTGGCAAAGCAGAAGCAGAAATTGAATCCATGAGCAGAGTTGAGACATCGTGAAGAGGCTGAACACTCTCACCAGCTTCAGCCATCCAACCCCTGGGAATTCCAGTTACAGCAGGTAATAAACTACCCACCACCCCACAGGCTATAAGCACGTCTGAATTGGGCTTCTTCGCTTGCTTCTTAAATTAAGGACTTACACTCAGGAGACAGCAACAACATCATTGATGAATGAACCGCAAAAGACAGACATCACGGAATGAACCTCCAAGCTAGACTTGGGCATCCCCGGGATAATGTCCTTTGAACAGCAGCCCAGTTCAGCAAACTTCACGTTACACCATGCCAGGTGAAGCCTATGGCACTATGCTGAAGAACAGTCTGGTTCAAGTCACTTTATTGCAACCCACTCCAAAATGCCAACTTCTCAACTTCAAATTAAATGAACACCAGGAGATTAAGCAGCAGGTGCTGGGCAGCCTACAGTTGCTACCATTTCCCAGAAGGTGGCACCACTGCACCAGGGACACAGATGGGGGCTGACAAACTGACTAGAATTAGGACCCTTAAAAGCTGAGTACTAACAGTTTGGATGGTATCTCAGTAAGAAATAAATGTGAGACAGCAAAATCTGGGACAGCCACCGTTTACTTAGCAGCTACTCTTTTCAACACTAGACAGCTCGGGCTGTCAAAATCTAAAATGCATGACCATAAGAATCTAAGTCATGTTGAGACCAGAGCTGCAAATGCTCATGGTCCATTACAAGAGGGTGAAGCAGCACTGATAAATCTGTGCCGCAGGCTAAAAGGACAGTTGGAGTCCCCACAGACCTGGCATTAGAGAGTCACTACAGAGCATTCATTCCACTGATGAGGAAACCAAGAACCCAAAGGTTGCACAGTGATGTCAGGACCCCAGGGGAAACTGAGGACTCACTGTAGACATAGGTTCTGGCTGTGACTAGACAGCTGGGTTGAGTTTATGAAGTAAAATGGTGTGAACTGAACCAAAAGGATGACCACAGGGACAAGCCAGGGATTTACTCCTGGCTTTAGGGATTCTGTGCTCATAAGAGGACGAGCTACACGGCTTCCCTTTTCCTAAGCACCTCCCAGTAGACCATGCTTCAAGAGCTCAGAGGTGGGACATCTCCTAAAATCCAGCACATACCAGAAATAACCTTCAGTGATGCATGCAAACAGATTTGAAGCTGTAAAGCACCACAAAGTACTTACAGTGTCATACAAGGATAGCTACTGTGAAGAAAAATGAAATCTTCCTTACTCAACGCTGCTGAGCCTAAGGCCTGTTAGCTCTCAGTGGCAGCCGTGGTTTGGCTTCCCATTCTCCACTCCTATTTCTTCCTCGGGTCCAGTTTTCCCTCCAGGATCACTACTCTGACAACCCCTGCAGATCGTTGTCCAAATATCACATCAATTTTTCTCTAGTCCAAAGTCACCATTTTCTTGTTTCGTTATTTATTAACAGCGGGAGTTTCTCTTCCTGATATTGTGCTCCTGACCCCCTGAGAATAGACCAAGCCCTCCTTTAAGCATCATCTGCACATTTCATTAAGCTGTTTCCACGCTCCTCTGGATCCATAAAGCAGTTAATGAGGGATACGCAGCCAGCAGTAACCCCTGGGGCAAAACACTGAGAACACTGTCTGCATAGTTCAGAGGTTGAGTAGCAAGCAGGAAAGGTGGCCAACCTATCCAAAGACAGGCTGCTTCTTCCTGTACTAACCCCACACTCATATGGACATTTTTCTTAAAAAGCAAAATAATGAAATATTAGACTTATCTCATTGTGTCAACATTCCACTTAACATGGGACCCCAACATAAATAGATTTTATAATTGCACAAACACCCAAGCTAAGGATAGCATTCGGCTTAGCATAGGAAAGTGTTGGTCACTGACCCCCTAGGGGAAAAGGAGCAATATGGGAAGTGAAACAGACCTGGAAGATATGTCTGCAAAATTGTAGGCAATAAAAAGAAATGAAGGACTTCTACATAATTTGGGTCTCAGGAGCCTGAGCACCCAAGGGATCTGAATCCAGCTGGGAAGCAAAATCTGGAACAAGATATGCTAAGCCTCTAATTGAAGTCAAATACACTAACTTTGCACAATGGAAAGAGGGCCCTCAAAGGCTACACGCTTCATGAGAGGATGCATTAGGAAAACCTGGCCCTGCACAATGGGGAGAAACTAGAAAACTTGTCTGTCTGGGTCTCAGTTCAAAGTAGAGAGAAAAGATCACTATACTGGGAATCCGTACCCCTAGAACTGTGCTCACACAGTTACAGGGTTTGCATCGATCTTAAAGCATGATCTAGAATCCCCAGACTGCAAAATGAACATACAGTGGTCCCTACTGAAGGCCCTGCAGCACAGGGCAGATAACTCCCACAGAGGATGGCGAGTCTCCCCAGATTAGTACAAAGTACTCAGGGAAAAGAAAAAAACTCCTTGAACCAGCTGGTGAATGTAAGAAACTGCAATTAGATAATCAGGATGCTCAGGACTCTCAGATGATTGAAATCTTCAAATGCACCATATGAAAACCCAATCCAAAAAGTCATGAGCTGAAGAAAATGGTTGAAACCAAAAAATGAGCAAGGACTGGAGCTAAATGACCAGGGGATTTTAAAAAGAAAAAAAGTCCTAAATATGTAACCTGTATGTTTAATCTTATTATATTAAAAATTCAGAAATGGGATAATTAGGTAGTTGAAGAATCAATTACTTCTCTGAGAAAACATCCAAATACATAGAACAGAGAAGAAAGATTAAGAGACAAGGCGATAGAATGAGATCTGATTGGAAATCTAAAAGAAAATGAGGGGGCAGCATTTAAGGAGATGACAGCTAAGAATTACCCAGAACTGATGAAAGACAAAAATCTTCAGATTCTCAGAGTTCAACTGTATTCTACCTAGGGAAGGAAGGAACCTGGAGACAGAGTTAAACCAGAAAGCAAAGTGTGTAATGGCAAAAGAAAAATGCAGATTACTTTAAAGCAACAACAATTTGTTATTAGACTTTAACAGCTCCAAATGGAGGCCAGATGACAGGGAAATTATAACTTCAAAGTGCTCGAAACAACTATCAAACTAGGATTGTGTGCACAGCTAGCTGCATTCAAGAAATAAGGCAGAATAGTATTTTTAGAAAATGACAAAAAGAAAGTTTGAACAGCTTCAAAGGAACTGAAGGATGGATATCATCAGGAAAGAATGATCACCCGAGTCTGAGGTAAATAAGGAAGTGCAAACAAGGGGCTGGAGCAGTGGCTCAGCGGTTACAACGCTTGCCCGGCATGCGTGAGTGTGTGGGTTCAATCCCCAGCACCACGTACACAACAAAGTCTTGGAGCAACAAAAACCATGTGAAAAACGAAATAAAATTGATATTCTCCCCTCCCTCTCTTTCTCTTCAAAAGAAAAAAGAGCAAAGAAACTGATGAACATGGAGGAATCCAAAAGTCATCTACAGGACGAACTAATAAGTGTCTAGTTTGGGCAAGTGAAACAAAGATATTTCTAAAATGCTGATAAAAAATTACAGGTGGATTAGAAAGGAATGGTGAAATCCAAACCTTCTATAGAAATCCTGTATTCAAGAGGAGAAGGTACAACTGTGTACTTACCTGTAGCACTCCCCTACTGAACTTTTTAGAGGTAAGAAATGGAGAGGAGAGGGAATACAATATACATAACCCAAGATGTTAAAGCCCAGGCGCACACTTGGAGCTTACACGATTATAAATCAAGTTACTTTGTCGTATGACAAATCTTAATTCTTTATCATACCATTTCCATCTTTGATAATCTAAGTTCTGCTGCGTAATTTGTCACACATTTTGATGTTTAATGATTTTTTAATTCAACCAAGTTGAAGTTAACCAAAGTTTCATTAAAACAAAACATAGGGGAAAAAAGCGCTCATTAGCTGATTCATCCAATTATAAATAGGTGTGTGTCATGGTCAATCCAAAAGGAAGCAAAAGAAACAGGAGGGCAACCAAAACAAAACATTAGTTAGGGACATAAACTAGAGAAGCAGACAAAGGCAAAGTACCAGAGGCCAAGGCAGGGCGATCACAGGTCCAAGACCAGCTTTAGTAACTTAGCAAGCCCCTCGGCAACTTGGTGAGACCCTGATTCAGAAAGAAACAGGGCTGGGAAGTAGCTCGGTGGTAAACTGCCCCTGGGTTCAGCCCCCAGAAGAGAAGAAAAAGGGAAAGGAGAGGTATACAGAAGAGAACAACTTAAAGTTTCTTTGTAAAGGAAAAATAGGGAAGCTGGGTATAGTGGCTCAATACTTGTAATCCCAGCTACCTGGGAGGCTGAGGCAGGAGGATCACAAGTTCAAAACCAGCCTCAGCAACTTAGTGAGCCCTTCTCAAAATAAAAAATAAAATGAGTTGAGGACATGGCTCAGCGGTTCAGCACCCTTGGGTTCAAACCCCAATACGAAAACAAAAACAAAAGGGAGTGGGGGAACCCCCTGGAGAGTTTGAGGAAGGTAAACATACTATGTTCATGGACATGAAGACTCAGTATGTAACTAACATTTTAATCTTTAGATACAATTATCTTTGGTGGACTTGACAACCCGATACAGATGGCCAGGAGTCTAAACACTCCTAAAGAACAAGATGGTAAGGACAATGTTCTACTGAATACCAAGGTACATCAACCAAGAGTAATCAAAATAGTCCAAAATTGGTACACAAATAAGTGAACAGAACAAAATCAGGAGTCTAAAAGCAGATACACGCACAAATGAAAACTGATGTATGAGTGACACATGCATGAAGATGAGGAGCTCCGTGAGTGAAGCCTGGACAACTGGTTTTCCATAGGGAAAATGCAGCTGGATTCCTACCTCACACCATATGTAAAATCAACTTGAGGTGGATTTAAGAGGGCAAAATTGTAAAACTTTAGGAGACAACTCAGGTGGGCATTAAAATACATAAATCAAAGGCAAATCTTCATAAATACAAGTAAAATACAAAAGACACCACAAAAAAAGCTTCTTTAACACAAACTTAAAATGTACTAGTACTAAATCCATTAATAACCAATGAAGATCCTATATGTGGAAGATTCAAAAAGCTCCACCAGAAAACTGCTTGAATTTATAAACAGGTTTATCAAAGTGGCAGGCTACAAGATCAACACCCATAAATCAATAGCTTTCCCATACTCTAACAATATTAGGGCAGAAAAAAAAATCAGGAAATCGGTCCCATTCACAATATCCTCAAAAGAAAAAAATACTTTGGAATTAATCTAACACCTGAAGTAAAAACCTCTACGATGAAAAGTATTCATCACTGAAGAAACAAATCAAAGAAGATTTGAGAAGATGGAAAGATGTTCCATGCTCTTGATTATGCAGAATTAATATAAATGGCCATTCTGCCAAAAGCCCTATATAGATTCAATGCAATCCCCATCAAGATATTCTTGTCATTCTTTACAGATATTGAAAAAGCAATTCTCAAATTCACTTGGAACAACAAGAAACCCAGAACAGCCAAAACATTACTAAGCAAGAAACACAGGTAGATTCACAATACCAGATCTAAAACTATATTATAGAGCTGTAGTAAGAAAAACAGCACGCTACTGGCATCAAGCTAGGAACGAAGACGAATGGAAGACAATAAACATCTGATCTTTGACAAAAGGGGTCAAAAAATAACATGGAGGAATGACAGCCTACTAAATAAATGTGCTAGACAAACTGGACAGCAACTTGCAGAAAGCTGGAATTAGATCTTTATCTCTCACCTTACACAAAAATCAAATCAAAATGGATTAAGTAACTAGGAATTAAGCCAGCTACCATATAACTGCTAGAAGAAAAGTTAGGACCAACACTCCAGCATTTGGAAGTAGGCAAAAGACTTTCTCAACAAGACTCCTGAAGTGAAAAAATTAAAGCCAAAAATTAATGAGTGGGATTCCATTAAACTAAAAAAGCTTCTTCACAGCCAAGAAATTGGTCAAAATTGTCAAGAGACAACCTACAGAGTGGGAGATAATCATGGCCTGTGATTCCTCCAACAGGGGACTAATATCCAAAATCTATAAAGAACTCAAAAAACTTAATTACCAAAGCCACAAACAATCCAATCAATAAATGGTCCATTTAACTAAATAGAAACTTCTCAACAGAGGAATCTGAGCAACTCAATAAATACATGAAAGTGTTCTAAATCACCAGTGATCAGAGAAAAGCAAATCAAAACTACCTCAAGATATCACCTCACTCCAGTCAGACTGGCAAAGATGAAGAATATAAATAACAGAAGCTGGAGGGGTTGCAGGAAGATAGAAACACTAGCACACTGTTAGTGGAACTACAAACTGGTACAGCTGCTCTGGAAACCAGTGTGGAGACTCCGCAAAAAATTAAGGATGGATCCACCATAGGATCCAGCTATCCCTTTTCTAGGTATTTTCCAAAGGAGTTAGAATCAGCACATTACAGTGACATAGCAAAATGTATGTTCACAGCAGCTCAGTTTACAATAGCTAAATTATGGAATCAACCCAGATGCCCCTCAGTCAATGAATGGATCCAAAAACTATGATGTATATATGTATGTACATATGTATACACATAAACACACAAAATGAAATTCTACTCAGAAATTAGAAATAATGATATTGTGTCCTTTGAAGGTAAATGGATGGCAATGGAAGAAATCATGCTGAGTGAAATTAGCCAAACTCAGAGTCAAGGGTTGAATGTTTTCACTTATTTGTGGAGGCTGGAGTTAAACCCAGGCTTGGGTGAAAGGTAGTCAAACTCATGTATTAGACCCAGGAAAGGCACAGGAATAGGTAATCTAGAGCAACCATAGATAAATGTTGTGTGGGGTGAGGAGGAACGATAGGGAGGGCTCTAAGAAGACCATCAACAAAGTAGCATAAGCTTTTACCTCCCTGAGGCTCCAAATAGTACTTCTCAATCATTTAATTCTGGAAAATTCACAATCTAAACATTTATATCACTTGTAGGGGCAAAATACAGAAGAATCAAGAGACTGAAATGTGGGCAATGTGGGGGTAACTATGGTTTGAGAACATATGCATATCATATTGTTACTTTATCTGCATTTATGATTGTACAATAACTCCACTCCTTAATAAAAAATTTTTTAAATAATGAATGAAGAGGGGGCTGGAGCAAGTGATTTAGTGGTTGCAGCACTTGCCTGGCATGTGTAAGGACCTGGGTTTGAACCCCAGCACCACAGACACAAAGATGATGAAAAAATAGAGTTG
>PVKS010024893.1:0-30540 GCA_004027875.1 Aplodontia rufa | reverse complement strand
GGGTCCTCATGCTTGCCAAGCAAGCACCGAAATCGCTGAGCCACCGCTCCAGCCCTAATATTTACTTTTTGATAACATCTAATGATATATATAGCATGTAAAATAAAGCCTAGATTATGTACAATACATATTGAGTGAATACTCAAAAACTTCCATTCTGATTTTTTTAAAAAAGAGAGAGGGACAGTGAAAGAGAGAGAAAGAATCAATTTTATTTAGTTTTTCGTGTGGCTTTCATTGCTCCAACACTTCGTTGTATACATGGTGCTGGGGTTTGAACCAGCGTACTTATGCATGCCAGGCAAGCGCCATAACCACCGAGCCATGGTTCTAGCCACTGATTTTTTTAAATTATGGAATATTGCCAGGTGTGGTGGCACACGCCTGTAATCCCAGCAGCTCAGGGAGTGATGGTTGAGGCAGGAGGATCACAAGTTCAAAGCCAACCTCAGCAATTTAGCAAGGCGCTAAATATCTTAGTGAGACCCTGTCTCAAAATAAAAGGGCCAGGGATATAGTTCAGTGGTAAAGTACCATTGGGTTTAATCCCCAGCAATCCCCTTCCCCCCAAAAATTTATGGAATATTTTAGATATATATAATGAGTAATATATTAAACTTCCGTTTACCCCTCACCCAGCTTGAGAAATAAAACTTTGGGGAAACAAAGCCTGCAGCGTTGAGCCTTTCCTATAGCTCAGTGGGAGAGTGCTCCCTTGTGTAAAGCCCTGAGTTTGATCCCTAGCACCACAAGAAATAAAACTATCAGAATTGTTAAAGCCCCCGGATGCCTCTCCCCTACCACATTCCATATTCCTACTCAGAGGTAACCTGTGGAGTTTTCTATTATTTCCTAAATGTCTTTATGGGTCTGTTAATATATATATTATCTCTAGGCAAGATCTATTAAATATATGTAAATTAATATTTTTCAGTACATATCTGCAGCTTGCTTTTTTCACTCAATATTGTTTTGATTCATGCCTTTTGATACACGCAGCTCTGGTTCAATCGTTTCAACTTTTATGGTTTTCTATAATATGGATATTTGTATTGTTACCAGTGCTTTGCTATTACAAAACCACGCACAGCAAATTCGTATGTGGTTCTCCTCTAGGTAAACTTTTTTTTTTTTTTTTTTAACTGATGAAGGGCACTAATCAAACTTTGGCTTTCAAGGCTGGAATCATGGCTTAGCAGTTTGAGCACATACCTGGCATGCACGAGGACCCAAATTGGAACCCTAGCACCACATACACAACTGAGTGTTGGAGAAACAAAGGCCAGATAAAAAAATAAATAAATAAAATTGATTGATTCTTTTTCTCACTCACTCTCTCCCTTTCCTTTAAAAAAAAAATGTTTGGCTTTCAAATCTTTTTTTTCCCCTTAACCCATATCACATATTACATGGGCACTTTATACATACACAAGACTAAAACATTTCACAGATCAGTACTTACTCTATGTAAGTGATGTGCTCTGTAATCTCTGATTCTATTTCAATTTATTTTTTCCATATTGGTCTCCACCAGCTAGAGTGATTGCCTGAACCATTAATGGGTCACAACTCACTATTTTTGTGTCCCCCTTAACTCGAGGGCAGTCTTCTTCTTCATGATTGATTGATGGGCCATATTTTTCAGCTTGTCAACCTTCTGAAAAATTCTGATTAGCCCAGTCCTACCTCCACACCTAGCTCTAGATAGTCATTTGGAATAAATGATTCCCCCAATAAGTCCTATATTTGGGGGCTGAAGAGTATGGATATTGACGTCATTTATACTTCACATTGTTGTAATATATATTTCAGATTCATTTGTTGGAAATGCTGCTGCTAATGCGGGCAAAGAAGGCCCCACTAGGGCATCGTTCTGGACATATCCTGTTTCTGATCTTCACAACAGCCCTGCTGAATGGGTGTTAGTCCCAATTTGCAAATGAGATATCAAGTATTGCTGGATGGTACATGCCTGTAATTCCAGAGACGGGGGAGGCTGAAATAGGAGGATTGCATGTTTGAGACCAGCCTGAACAACTTACTGAGACCCTGTCTCAAAATAAAAAACAGAAAGGGGCACAGTGGTTAAGTGACCCCTAGGTTCAATCCCTGGTATCAAAAAAAAAAAAAAAAGTACTGAGAGACCAAGTATACCTGATGTTAACAAACTTATCTGAGGCCATATATCTAAGTGATAGAACTCAGATTTGAACTAAGGCTTCTTATCCAAGGTCTTTTCCCTCTGTACCTACCATGAAATTTCCTCCAAGCTTTGGTTACTTTAGTGAGACCTTACTTACAGGACCTTAAATAATGAACACCACATCCCTCTCAAATCAAGACCAACTGCAAAGTGTGGTATCCAGTGCAAATTGAAGTGCAGAGCCCCCTCTCCAAAAATGGCAAAGGATTTAAAAACAGCAAAGCATTAAACTAAGTATAACCCTTTTTTTTTTTCAGGGCTGAGGATCGAACTTGGGGCCTTGCACGTGCTAGGCAAGCGCTCTGCCACTGAGCTAAATCCCCAACCTCTATAGCCCTCTTTTAAAAGTAGAGCTGCATGTGACTTGATAGGTCACACCCGTGAAACTGCTCTGCATCCAGTTTGCTCAGCCCACCTCACCCTGCACCAACACCCTTCCCTGGAGATTCTGCTCAAATACCAATTCCTCCCTTCACTCTACCCTTTCCCAAGCTACACCAAGCCCCTCTGGTTCCTCTAGGTGTCCTGTCCTAGCACCAGATCATGCTGTATTATTCTCATTATTGTCTGATGCCCTCTCCCCACCTGGCCACGTACCAGGCTAGATGCTGACAGAAGACAGGAACTGTGCCTTCCAGCTCAGCATTCCCAGAACTTACTGGGTCAGACATCCTGCCAGTGGAAAGAGTTTTGTGGTATACAGTAGGAAACCCAGAGGAATAGTGAACCTCAGTGGAAGGAAGGCAGTGGGGAGCATCATCAGGCAGGTGAAGGCATCAGGGGGAGGATTGGACCATAGGATGCGTGTGTGGGGTTGGGGGTGAGTACTGTACCCAGACGAAGCAGGATGAGGAGTGCTAAGAACAAAACTCTTGACTCATCCAGGAAGGCCTCCTGGAGTGGGCAGTCCACATGCTCTGAGAACAGAGCTGGGACACAGGAACACATGGACAAGTCCAACCTGCACACATACTCTCTCTTCCCTGAGAGTCCAGGGATGGGTTGAGACAGGTCAAGGAAGTCAGGTTTCTTCACATTTCTCTTCCCATCCCCAACTCCAGCCTTGGAAAGGAGGGAGGGACCAGATTTGTGTCTTACATGAGACCGTTGTTATCTGCCTCCAAGAAGTTAGCCAAACTGCCTCTTGAGGAAACCGGGAGTCCTTTGGTAGCAACGGCCCTGTTCATAAAATTGGGGTTTGGAAAAGGCTTCGGTAGTTGGTCGAGCTCATTCACAACATTGAGGTTTTCCTTCTTCTTTGAGGCCTCCTCCCCATCCCCCACTTTACAAATTGTCTCTGATGCCATCTCTTTGTTTGGGACCACAGCCATCACTATGCAGGGCAACCCAGCTGACAGGAAGTAGAGAGAAACTGTAGGGGCAGCAAGCCCACCCTTAGTTTGGGTGGGATGGGGTGCAATGAGCTGACTTCATAATCATCACAGTGTAACAATTAGAGGCCAGCCTTCCCCTTGATGCTATGTGAGGCTCCCTATGCAGCTAGCCAGACCAAGAGCCAGCTTCGTGGGTGGGGTAGAGCCAAGGAACAAATGGCATGGGGCCTTAGGCCCCTTCCATCTCTGACACACTGCAGTCACAGTAGCCCTGACCTCTGAGAACCTCAAAGTGCGTAACACCTGTGATTTTCAGAGCTGCTGTGGAAGGAGGAGAAGGCACCTGGGCACAGAGGGAGGCAGCACTGGGAGGGCCTCTGGGGTGGGACACTGGCTGTAGGTACTGAGGCTCTACCTGTATTCTGACACGTGGCAGCACATTCTGCTCTGCCCAGTCCAGTTGCATAGGCACAAGGAAAGCCGGGTGCTTTCTAAGGGCTCAGAACACACAACCTGGTTTTACTGCCAGAAGTTCAAACGTGCCACACCCCCGCTTCCAAGTAACTTGATGTTGAGTGACAATGGTAGGTATTGCAGAGGGATTTTAAAACCAGGCCAAACACGTCTGTTCTCAAGGAAACCACTCTACAGTGGAAAAATGTTAGAAAAACATTTCTACCACTTCTTGGGGTGGGGAACAAGCTCCTAAAAAGCAGTGTTGGCTTTGCACTTAGATGTACACATTAAGTCCAACCCTGTGCTTACTAGCTGCATAAACTTTGCTAGGTGACTACTGAGCCTCAGTTCCCTCACCTGTAAAATGTGGGCACAAACAGCACCTCTCTCATAGATTTGGCAAAAGCAAAAGCCACTTCAAAATAGCAAATGCTGGGGCTAGAGCGGTGGCTCAGCAGTTTCAGCGCTTGCCTGGCAAGCACGAGGACCCGGGTTCAAACCCCAGCACCTCGTACACAACTAAGTGTTAGAGCAACTAAGGCCATGTGAAAAATTAAATAAAGTTGTTTCTCTCTTTCTCTGTCTCTCTCACTGTCCCTCTCTCTTAAAAAAAAAAAAAAATAGCAAATGCTGGGGCTGGAGCGGTGGCTCGGTGGTTATGGCACTTGCCCGGCTTGCGCAAGTACACGGGTTCAAACCCCAACACCCACGTGCACAACTAAGTGTCAGAGCAATGAAAGCCATGTGAAAAACTCCATAAAAATTGATTCTTTCTCAAAAAAAAAAATAGCAAATGCTTTTGTGTCATATATACTTGAGTTTCCACCACCACCACATACACACAGAAAAAAAAGCATTTGAAAAATATAGAGGCGGGTGACTTCTGTGCACCTCGCTGCATCTTAGCACCTGTCATGTAATCTGTATTGATCTGATGTTGTGATTTGATCTGTAGTGATCTGATGCTTTTTCATTGTCTCCCTCACTAATAGGTAAACTCCTTGAGGGGAGGGGATTGTCCATATTGCTTAATTTCTTGTCCCCAGCTTTTGGAAGGGAAGCTGGCGTGGGAGCGGGTGTTTAGAAGGTCGGCGTGTGTGTTGGGGAAGGAGGCGGAGGCCGAATGCGCTGCGGTGGCGCAGCGCCGGGCGCGGGGACAAGCGGGTTCGGGTCGGAGGCAGGCATCTCGTAGCTCTTGGGATGCAGGAGCCGCGCGCGGTATCCCTGTGGGTTTGTCGCCGCAGTTCCGTCCGTGCTGCCAGCAGATGGCGCTGCAGGCCAGGCCCGAGTCGCGCGCAAGCCCGGAACCCGGAAGCGGCGACGCGGCGGCGAGAACCCTCCCCGGGCGTGTCCCGGAGGGGAGGTGTTCCTTGCCTTGCTTTCCCGTGGCTTGCTGCTTCCGCGGCCCGTGCTCCAGGGCCCTCTCCGGAAAGGTGTGCGCAGGGGCGTCTGGAGAGGGCCCCCTGGGTCCCCACGTGACGAACAGTGCGGGAGCCGGTCGGGGCAGTGCCCGGCCTGCAAAGCCATGGGCGTGCTCAGAGCTGGACTGTGTCCGGGCCTCACCCAGGAGATGGTCCAGCTTCTGAGGAGCCGCGGGATCAAGACAGGTGACCGTGTGGGTCCGTGCCCGGGAGCCGCGCGCCCCTGGCAGAGCTGCCGCCCCTTCCCCTACAACCGGAGGGCCACTCTCCTAGTCAACCCCACGCCCTTCTGGAGAGGCTGGGATGCGGGAGCCAAACGCAGGGAGGGGGAGGAGCCCTACTGTGTGTCGAGTCCTCAGGCTGTGATTTTACAGCCTTCCGAGTCTGCACAGGAGTAGCAGCAACGCAGCGGAGGGAAAGCCGCGTGGGAAGCCGGCCGCCCTCGCTGCCAATCGCCTGCACGTGTTTTGTTTTTAGTGGTGGACCTGGCTGCTGCAGACCTGGAGGAGGTAGCTCAGAAGTGTGGTTTGTCTTACAAGGTGAGCTCGCGATGGATCTCCACGCCCCGTAAGTCACCGGAGCAGAGGGTCCCCAGAGGTTGATAGCGGGGCGTGTAAACCTAGGAAGGCCCCTGGGCGGCTCCTTACCGAGAGCTCAGGTGGCTGATCTGGAGCCTGTGTGCCCCTCCCCGTTGGCAGGCCCTGGTCGCCCTGAGGCGGGTGCTGCTGGCTCAGTTCTCAGCTTTTCCCTCCAATGGCGCTGATCTCTATGAGGAGCTGAAGACCTCCACTGCCATCCTGTCCACAGGCATTGGAAGGTTTGTATGTGTATCTGGGTAACAAGGTGAGAGGCAGGGCTTTCAGTGCTTGGGACAAGAGAGGGCAGGGGAGTGCTGGAGCGGTGGGTGGCTCATTGTTTACGGAGCCTGGCATGTGCTAGGACAAGAGTTTCAACCCCAGCACCATGTACACAACAAAGTGTTGGAGCAACCAAAGCCACATGAAAAATTAAATAAAATTGATTCTCTTTCTCTCTCACTGTCCCTCCCTCCCTCTCTCTCTCTTAAAAAAAATAGAAGAAAAAAGAGGGCAGGCTCTTTGTAAGGCTGTGGGGAGGGCAATATGGACAGATGAGGAGGGACTTCTAAGTTCCCTTATACTAGAACGAGCTTATAGGGTTGCTCACCCTCCACCCCTGGTATTTCAGGATGGGTCATTATTTATTGGAGTGGGGGCTGGCAATTCATTGAAATATGTTTAGCATCATTCTTGGCCTCTACCCACCAGATGTTAGTAGTACCGCTACCCAAAGTTGTGACAATCAAAGTTGTGTCCAGACATGGCTGAATGCTGTTTGGGAAGAAAATTGTCCCTTGTGGAAAACCCCTGTCATATAACACAAGTTGTCTGTAGTTCCAGCTGAGCGTAGTGGTCCAATTTTGTAATCCCACCTACTTGGGAGGCAGAGGTGGGAGAGTCACAAGTTGGAGGCCAGCCTGGTCAATTTAGCAAGACCCTGTCTCAAACCTGTATGGGGATGTAACTCAGTGGTAGAGTGCCCCTCAGTTTAGTTGCTGGTACCAAAAAAAGAAAAAAGAAAAAAAAAGACGTCAGGAGTACCTCATTATTATTCAGTATACTAGAGTCCTCTCTGGCCCTGCCTTCCATGTCACTTAAGGATAGGGCAAGAGAGAACACACAGGGCTAATGTCTACTGAGGGCCTGTGCATTCAGTCATTGCCTATACGTATCTCTCCAGTGACACTACAAGCTAGAGATTGTTAGTCCCCCTAACAGTCTCTACGGGGCTCAAGCCCAAGGGTATCTGACCCAGAAACTGGTGCCTTCACTACAGTCTGCAGTGGTAGGGAACAAGAGAGCTCACCAGAAAGAGCAGTTATATTGCACCATGTGATTTGGATGGGGAAAAAGTTGGAAGATAACAGGTGCTTTCTGGCCAAGTGAGTCTAACCTCTTTCCTGGCCTGTTTATGCAGAGTTTGATGAATAACTCTGCCACCACAAAGGCCTTTGGATTACTCTGGCCCTGTTTCCAAAACACGCACTCTTGGCAAGGTTCGTACAGCGTGGTGCTTGCTCTTACTGGTTCAGGGTCTGAGTTTGTAATCCATCAAGTGCTGGCTGAGTGCCTACTGGGTGCCAGACGCATGCAGAGGATACATATGCAAGTGAGGCAAGGCTCCTGCTCTTAACGAGTATGGCATGTAGTGGGTATAGGAGGAAAAACATGAGTACAAGAGACGCAGATGCACGCAAGGAGGCAGCACCAAGGAGCGAGTGACTAACAGGAAGCAGATTGGCCTTTGGGCTTCAGAAGCTTACAGAACCAACATACACAGAGGGAGCAGTCAAGTGGTAAGCCGATGGGATTGCAGCTGCAGATCAGAGAGCAGGAACGCCCTGGAGAAGGTGGGCCTTGGCCTTGGGGAACAGATGGGCTGTGGAACACTCACCTTGAACATGGCACTGTGCTGAGCACTTCTTGATACATTATGTCTTTTGTTCTTCATGATCACTGTTGAACTCCCAGCTGACTCCAATATGCAGATAAGTTTGGGAACTGCTGGTATAGGCAGCTTTAAAAAAACTTCCCTTGAAGGCAAGTGTGTTGGCATACCCCTGTAGTATTAGCTACTCAGTAGGCTTAGGCAGGAGGATTGCTTGAGCCCACGAGTTTGAGACCAGCCTAGGCAAAAACCTCATCTCAAAATAAAAACAAATACTTTCCCTATAATGGAAATGACTAGTCTGATGGTTCTCAAACTTGAACATGCATCCAAATCACCTGGAGTTCTTGTTGAAATCTAGATGTGGGTCCACTCCCAGAATTTCTGGTTCGGTAGGTCTGGGGGAAAGGAGGCAAGAACTTGCTTTTCTAACCAGTTCTCAACTGTGGCAGATGCTGCTGGTCTGGTCCTGGAGCTTCCCAGATCCTGGTGGGATAAATGGGATCCAGGAGAGGTAGAGGCTGGATATAAAACAGGTGCTTGTTAAACAGAGAGCGTGGGCACAGTTAGTCCAAGAAGCCACAGGGCCGGAGTGGTAACCAGAGCATTTTGACTGGCAGGAACCTGTGGTTCCTGGGATTAAATTGATGGGGTGATTACTAGAGTGCTGCCTGCTGCCTGACAAATAAGAGATAGCTTGTGGGAGGTCTTCAAGAACCATTCCAGAGGCCTGGAGTCTGTGAAGATAATCGCAGCGTCAGAAAAGGGGTACATGCGGTCAGGCACTGATGCAGAATGTGGCTCAGGAGAAGCTTCAGCCCCCACACTGGGCAGGGCATGGAGGGTGACTTGTTTTATGGTGGTTCGGGGACAGAACCTGGGTTGGGAATTGTCCGTGTCTTGAGGTTTCTCTAAAGCTTTCCACAGCTAGAATGTAGACTGTTCAAGAACTAAATAAAAGGATAGCCCTGTTCTGTTATCATCCTTCTCCTTATGTCCATTGTGTGCCTCTTGGGGTTTTAGGCACTGTGCTAGTGCAGGTGATGCAGCGGGACAAAGCCCAGTCCTTGCCCCAGGTTGCTTTAGCCAGATAAGGGAAACAGACAGATAATTACGAATTCCTAGAACTAATCATTGAGTTTAGCAAGGTTGCAGAATATAAGGTCACATAAAAATCAATGGCATTTCTTTCTTTTTTAAAGAGACAGGGAGAAAGAAAGAGAATTGATTTTCTTTATTTTTTTTTTCCATCTGACCTTTGTTTCTCCTACACTTAGTTGCGAATGTGGTGCTGGGGTTTGAACCTGGGTCCTCACGCCTGCTAGGCAAGCGCTTCAACTGCTGAGCCACCACTCTAGCCCCTCAATTGCATTTCTTTATTCTCACAAAGAACATGTGGAACCTGAAATAAGAACACAATACTATTTAGAGTTGCATTTAAAAAAATGAAATACTTAAATATAAATCTAAAGAAGAATGTGTAAGATTTGCCTGCTGGAAATTAAAAATTGCTGATGAGAGAGATTTAAAAATGACTCAGGTAAATACTTACTGTATTCATGGATTAGAGGTTCCACAGAGTAAAAATGTCAGTTCTTCTCAAATTAATCTGTAGATTTAATGCATTTTGTACCCAAATCCCAGCTTTTGTAGATACACACAGGCTTATTTTCTCTTTTTGTTTTAGTACTGTGGCTTGAACCCAAGGGTGCTTAACCACTGAGTCACATCCTCAGCCCTTTTGATTTTGAGACAGGATCTTGCTAAGTTGTTGAGGCTGGTCTTGAACTTGCAATCTTCCTGCCTCAGTCTTCCTTAGTCATTGGGATTTCAGGCAGGTACCACCACACCTGGCTTCTTCCCTTTTTTTTTGGGGGGGGGTATGGTACTAGTGATGTAATCCAGGGCTTCCTCATATATGCGAGGTAGGTGTGCTACCACTGAGACATACCTCCAGCCTTCACAGGCTTATTCTAATAATTATAAGAAAGGCCAATGACCTAGAATAGTTTTAATGATTTTTGTAAAAGAAGGATAAAGTTGGAGGAATCAACTCTATCCAACATTAAGACTTAATGTAGGGGCTGGAGCAGTGGCTCAGTGGTTACAGCGCTTGCCCGGCTTGTGCAAGTACGCGAGTTCAAACCCCAGCACCACGAACACAACCAAGTCTCGGAGCAATGAAAGACACGTGAAAAACTAAATAAAATTGATTCTCCCTTCGTCTCTCTCACTGTCCCGCTCTCTAAAAAAAAAAAAAAAAAGGAAGAAAGACATTGTATAGCAGTAATAATCAAGTTAAGTATGGGAGGGATAGACACGCAAAATCAGTGCAGCAGAACAGAGAACCGAGAAATAGAACCGCACAAACATGTACAGCTGAGTTTTGACAAATATACAGAAGCAAAGAGGAAAGACAGCCTTTTAGACAAATGATGCTAGAGCTATTGCATATCATACACCAAAAACAGTAGCAAACCTTACACTTTATATAAAAATTGGCTAAGCCAGACATGGTGGTGCACGCCTGTAATCCCAGCAGCTCTGGAGGCTGAGGCAGGAAGATTGCAAGTTCAAAGCCAGCCTCAGCAACTTAGGGAGACCCTGTCTCAAAATAAAAAAGAATAAAAAGGGCTGGGGATGTGGCTCAGTGATTAAGCCCCTCTGGGTTCAATCACTGGTAACTCCCCCCCAAAAATTGACTAAAAATGATTCATGAACTAAAATGGAAAACATAAACTTATCAGGTTTTTAGAATATAGGAGAAATTTTTGGGGAACTGGAGCCAGGTGAAGGCTTAGACTTAGATCACTAAAAGTATGATCCATTAAAAAGGTTGACCCAGCACTGCTGAAAAATATTTGATAAATTGGACCTAATCAAAATTAGAAGCTTTTGCTCTGCCAGAGAGGAGCTTCCTGTCCAGAGATGAGGAGTATCTCTGAACAGAACCAAAGCTGGGAAAGAAGGACTTTGCTTCTCTTTTTTGCCTCCCACTCACCTCGTGGTTGATTCTCTTTTGCCACCAGCTTGGACAAACTGCTTGATGCTGGTCTCTATACAGGAGAAGTGACTGAGATTGTAGGAGGCCCAGGCAGCGGCAAAACCCAGGTACCTATGAGGCAGCATCAGAAGGATTAGCAGGGGACTGCATGTCTTGGATCTGGCGGGACCTTCCACCAATGTCTTCATGGGTTCAGAGGTCAAAAGAGGCCAGATGGATGATGAGAGGAGGGCTTGGCCTTGGGCCGTTGTGCCTCTGGCGTCTGGGCCAGATATCCTTCCATTCTAGGTCCCCCTGAGGACTCTGGTTCACCTCGTGACCTGATCTCTCTTCAGGTGTGTCTTTGTGTGGCTGCAAATGTGGCCCATGGCCTGCAGCAGAACGTGCTATACATTGATTCCAACGGAGGGCTGACAGCCTCCCGCCTCCTGCAGCTACTTCAGGTCAGGACCCAGGATGAAGAGGAACAGGTAAAGGGAAGGACCATTGGATTCCTTTGGGTGGTTTCAGTGAATCGACATTTCTTGCCTTGAAACTTGAGGTTCTGTTGATCCTTCCTGCATTCCTCAAGCCTTCCCTGTTAGTGTCATCTTCTCATCTTGGATGCTACTGGGAAGATTCTTCCAGGAATCCCTCCCAGCTCCTTGCATACCCTTAATCAGAACTGGCAACCACCCAGCATCTCTGTTTCTAGCCCATTTCTTGCCCATGGCATGTCTCATTTATCAGTTGTATGTCTTTCCCACCAAATTTCAAACATATTATAGTTTAGCACTCAGACAGCCACTGCTGGGAGATCTGGCACTTTGAACAAAACCCAGCTGCCATTCTGTACCTGAGTTTTTGTCTTCTCCTTTCAGCCTTATAATTCTTCTTTACCTTTCTCAACCCCGTGTTCCATCTTATCTCAAACCCCTGCTTCTCTCTTCCACCCCTACAGGCAGGAGCTCTCCAGAGGATCCAAGTGGTGCATGCCTTTGACATCTTTCAGATGCTGGACGTGCTGCAGGACCTCCGAAGCACTGTGGCCCAGCAGGTAAGCCTGCTGTTTTGCCCTTTCCTGTTTGCCTAGCGCTCCAGGCTCTGTCTTCATGTTGGCACTATCTTCAGGAATGCATGTGCACAGTCTGGTGACATCAGCTGTGCATGCCACTCCCAACGTGGAATTCCTTAGCGCAGATTCACATACTTCACTGTTTGTACGTTCACTATCCCTTCTAAACAGTAAGCTCCTTAAGTACAAGGATTATGTTGTATTCATTTCTGCATTCCTCACTAAAACCAATTAGAGGAATGATTTTAACTGCAAGTAATAGAGGTTGTTTGACAGAGACTTGAACCCTGAGGACATCTAATTATCTCACATAAGTATGGAGATTGGCCACTCCACAATATCAGGGCATTAGGTTGTGTGTCTGATTCTCCTGTTCTTCCCCTTATGATTGCAAAGTGCCTGCTATAGCCTCAAGAGTCTAGGAGGGGCTGGAGCAGTGGCTCAGTGGTTGGAATACTTGCCTGGCATGCATGAGGACCCAGGTTCAAACCCCAGCACCACATACACATCTAAGTGTCAGAGAAACAAAGGGCGGATGAAAAAATAAATAAAATTGATCTTTCTCTCTCAAAAAAAAAAAAAATCTTCATGCATCCGTAATCAGGCCTATGCTGTAGAAACAGAAAATCAGGGTTTAAGGAGTAAGGGAGAAGAGAAAACAAGCCTGGAAGACAACCTAGGCCCAGAGAAACTAGTGTGGTTTGAAAGATGACATTGGGGCACTTATAGAAGGAACTGTCTTTATTTAGAACCACTTTAGTTATGGGAAAGGAGGCTTTGGAGGAATGCTCTAGAAAGGGGCAGTGAGGTAAAAAGAAGAAAAAACTCTTCAGGGAAAGAAGTTAGGAATTTGGGGTGGAAGCCAGCAGGAGAGAGAAGAGGATGTCAGAAAAGGAGAAGGTCCTCATAGGATGGAGGGGGGCAGAACATGAGGAGAACCCAGAGATGACCACAGGCCTTTGAACGGGGATCTCTGAATGGAGAGTTTGCAACGGCCTGTCATTGAAGCCCTCTCTGTCCACCCAAGTCTTCAGTGAAGTCTGTTTTGCATCCAGCTGCGTTGGGGCTGACAATACTCCTGGAATTCCATGATGCCCATGCAACTTGATTGATGGGAAGGGTGTTTTGATTAGCGTCTGGTACAAGTGCAAGCTTCTCCTGTAATGGGTGTACCTGAGAGGACACTGCTCATGGTGCCTGCTTCCCCTCGACATCCCTCCAGGTGAGGTGTTCTGCAGGGACTGTGAAAGTGGTGATTGTGGACTCGGTCACCGCCGTGGTCTCCCCTCTTCTGGGAGGTCAACAGACAGAAGGTGAGTGTTGTGGCTGAGCCTGAGGGCAGGATTCTGGTCCCTGACCACCCCTATTCCTGGTCCTCTGTTGCCCTTCTGTCTGCTTCTGGTCCCTCAGGCTTGGCCTTGATGATGCAGCTGGCCCGAGAGCTGAAGACCCTTGCCCGGGAGCTCAGCGTGGCAGTGGTGGTGAGGACGAGGCTTGGCCTACAAACTTAATTTCTAGTTATAGCTAGTCCTTTATTTCCTGTAGGTAGCAGCTTTGAACCCCAGGGCAGCCATTTAGGAAAGGGACATAGCCAGCTGGGCGGGTGTGGTGTTGCACACCTGTAGTCCCAGGTACTCAGGACGCTAAGGCAGAGTTCAAAGCCAGCCTCAACAACTCAGTGAGACTGTGTCTCAAAATAAAAAATAAAAATGGTTGAGTATGTGGCTCTGTGGTTAAGTGCCCCTGGGTTCAATCCCTGGTACCAAAAAAAAAAAAAAAAAGGACATAGCCCAATTTCCCAGGTCAACTCGAGCTCTGGACTGTAGGGGAGGGAACTGGACCACAAATAGCCAAAGGGATCAGGGACCAGTTTTTTTTCTTTTTCTCCTTTCAAGTCACGCTTATTGAGGCATATTTACATAGAGTAAGTCCCTGCTTGTTTGAAGTTTGACTAATGGATACAGTTGTATCCAATATTTTTAGCCCATCAAAATGTCTCCTAATCCCAAGCAACCCCTGGTCAGTTTTCTGTCCCTCTGGTTTTGCCTTTTCCACTGCTTCCTATGAATGGTCTTTTTGCAATTTTTGTAAGATTTTGTTGTTGTTGTTTGTTTGTTTTGTACAGGGAATTGAACCTAGGGGAGCTCTACCACTGTACCCCACCCCTTTTTTATGTTTTACTTTTTTGAGACGGGGTCTTGCTAAGTTGCTGAGGCTGGCCTTGAATTTTCAATCCTACTGCCTCAGCTTCCTGAGTCACCGGAATTTCAGGTGTGTGCCACCACACTTGGCTAGATGCAGTTTTAAAAAGTCTTCATGTTTCTCATAGGAAGTGCTAAAAAGTAATCAAATGTAAGATTCAAATTTATAATCAATTTCCACATCCATAGAAACTTAAGATTTTGTTTCCATAAAATCTTTTTTGTCTGCATATATACGTATACTTTTAATCAACCTTCAAACTAAACTAACCTCATTTTAACAAACCACAAATAATCATCTCAGTCCATCTCCCTCCCATGTTCTCCCATGGTTTGGTTCGGTTTTGTTTCAGTCCTGGGGATTTAACCAAGGGACACTTTCCCACTGAGCTATAGCCCCAGTCCTTTTTACTTATTTTTTATTTTAAGACAGGATCTTGCTCAGTTGCTTGAGGACTTGCAGAGGCTGGCTTCAAATTTGTACTCCTCATGTCCCTGGGATTACAGACCTGTGCACAGTGCCCAGCCCAGCGCTACGTATACTTTTAAATATCTAGATACAGCATTGCCACATTTTAAGGAAGGTCATAGTAATTTGTATTCCCACTAGCAGTGTAAAACGATATGT
This sequence comes from Aplodontia rufa, assembly GCA_004027875.1. NCBI lineage: Eukaryota > Metazoa > Chordata > Mammalia > Rodentia > Aplodontiidae > Aplodontia > Aplodontia rufa. Next base: position 15,773 of record PVKS010024893.1, on the reverse strand, counting down.
TTTCTTTTTTGTTCAAATACAAGTTCTTTGGGCCTTCCTCTCCTGTCTTTCAGATGTTTGCGAGTGCCTGCTGTGTGCCAGGCTCTGGAATAGGCAGTAGGGATTCAGCAGTTCTGGCTGTCTGGCTAGCTGACCCACCACATTAGTACTCCTCTTCCCACTTGCGTGGGGCACAGTGGCACACACACATCTGCAATCCTAGTGACTCCAGAGGCTGAGGCAGGAGGGTCACAAGTTTTAGGCCAGCCTCAACAAATTGGTGAGTCCCTACGCAACTTAATAAGACCCTGTCTCAGAAGTAAAAAGAGCTGGGGATGTGGCTCAGTGGTTAAGTGCCCCTGGGGTCAATCTCCAATAACACCAAAAACAAAACAAAATTTAAAAAACCTCCTCTTGTCCTCATATACACACAGATGCATTCCCAGGCACAAAAAGGCTGGGTAGACATGGTCTCTGGATGCCTGTGCGTTGGGTTCGGGGTATAGCAAGCAGATGCAAGCCCACTACTGACCTCCCATGAGGGAAGTGCGAATAGCACTGCTTTTTCCCACACGGGTGTGCCATTGCCTTCCAGTTGGAGTCAGGCTGGAGGCATGGAGGTTTCACTAGAAAGAACTGGACCCAGGTCAGGGGCCCTGGGATCTAGATTCAGAGCAGCCATTAAGTTATAGAGCCTTGGGGAAGTCATTTCTCCACACCAGGCCTCACTTTTCCCATCTGTACACCGAAGCAGTAGGAACAGATGTTCACTCTACTAGCATATGGATCTAAGCCTTCCTGCAGGTCACCAACCACATGACCCGAGACAGGGACAGTGGAAAGTTCAAACCTGCTCTTGGACGCTCCTGGAGCTTTGTGCCCAGCACCCGGATTCTTTTGGAGATGATGGAGGGTGCAGGAGCATCAGGCAGCAGCCAGCGTACAGTGTGTCTGACCAAATCTCCACGTCAGGTGAGCCAGCCCCATGAAAGGCGAGCGATCTTGGGCCCTGGAGGGAGGTTTCCATGTCCACAAGTGTTTTATTAAATTCTTTGCTGTTGAAATTGTGGAACAGGTCTACCTACTCTGGTTGTTTAACTTAACTTACCCTTCCCTGCTGTCTCCTCTTCCAGCCAACAGGGTTCCAGGAAGTGGTAGACGTTGAGACCTGGGGCACTCCAGAGCAGAGTCCAGCATTACAGGGAGGGCAGACCTGACTGAAGCTGTTGATTGGCAAGGGAGGAGGCTTCAGGGCCTCCATAGCTTTCCTTCCCAGTTATGCCACTGTTCACTGCCACCCAGCACCCAGGACTGGAGGAGTTCTCAGGCTGCCAGAAGAGCTGTCTGTTTCCTCAGCTCTACTCTCTGTGGAGGCACAGAGAGCCACAGCCGAGAGGAAGCTGCAGTGGGAGGACGCACAAATCCATGCTGGTGCCACATTTCCTTCCTTTGCGTCCACCTTCCGTGTCTCCAGTGGGAGCTGAGATGGCCCTGGCTTGGGGCATCTTTGAAGAGGCTATGCTGGTGATTGGAAGAATAACCAATCCTGTGTATCACCGTCAAATTCTGTGCTCAATCCTAGCACAGTGATTGAGCCAGGGAGCTGCTAGCTTGCCTCCCTCCCTCCCTTGCTCTTTTCTCTCTTTTTTTTTTTTATACCAGGGATCGAACCCAGGGGCACTTAACCACTGAGTCACATCCCCCACCCTTTTTATTTTTTATTGTCTTGCCAATTTGCTTAAGGCCTTGCTAAGTTGCTGAGGCTGGCTTTTAACCGGCGATCCTCCTGCCTCAGCCTCCCGAGTCACTGGGGTTACAGGCACGCACCCCCACACCTGGCTTTTCTTCATTTTTTTTTGCCTTTGTTTTTCCATCTGTAAAATAAGGTTCCCTTTCCCTCAGGTGTCTCTGAGTTACTGGGTGGAAATAACCTCATAAATGCAAAAACTATTCTTTATCTAGGTCCTTCTCTTAAAAGTATATATAAAAAGAAAATTCCCTGAGCCCCAGAACCACCTCATCTCCCACCTCAAAGGTTGTTTTTCAGTTTCCTCCAGTAAGGCCCCCAAAGAATGATTATTCCTTTCCTCTTGCTGATTTGGTTTCACACACCTGCTTTCATCGCCATGACTAGGTGAGACTGTGAGCCTGCTGCTGTCCCAGGGATATAATTTAACAGGAAGGAAGGCTATGACCTGCTCCTGGTGAATCCAACCACTTGTTTAATATGCATGTTGCCCTGTGGGGCTCTTCCACAGTATAGAGTAACCAGAGGTGCTGAACCATGGCCTTGCCCATAAACAGACAGAGGAGAATTTGCACAATAAATAGAGCCAGCTGGGAAAATTGATGCTGGTGTAAATAATACATGGCAAACCTAGTCCTTAATGCAGAAATTCATTGCTGGTGGCTCCAAGATGCAATATAATTATATTTCTCTTCCTGCCAGCTGTACCATAGCCTCATGCCTTAGCGTATGAAATAACCTCCCTGTCTGTTACCAACACTGTGGCCATCCGTCTGAGAGCTGTAACTGTGACTAGGCGGGGAGGATGATGCCAGGGGATGAAAAATAAAAGGTGAAGTAAAGAAATGATCAGGATTGTGTACTGATTTTTTTTTTTAAGAGAGGGACAGCAAGAGAAAGAATCACTTTTATTTAGTTTCTCTTGTGGCCTTCGTTGTTGCAACACTTCATGTGTACGTGGTGCTGGGGTTCGAACCTGCATCTATATGTGCCAGGCAAACGCCGTAACCGCTGAGCCACTGCTCCAGCCCCTGATCATTTCTTTTAAAGAAAGGTTGCCCTTTTTGTTTAGAGAACGTGTTGTGAAATTAGTTGTATCTTGGTTGCAGGAAAAGGGGGTCAGAGTTACACGTAGAAGATTTGACATTTATGGGTGATGGATGCAGCAGGGTTAGAACAGGCAGGGAGGATGGGTAGTAAGTGGCATAAGGTAACTATCTGAGCAAAGACAGGATTGGTGAGTCAAAACCCTGATATTTCCACAGAAGACCCTAGAAAAATAATCTTCAATATCCTTTTTTATTTTTATTTTATTATTTTTTGTTACCCTGGGGCACTCAACCACTGAGCCATATCTCTAGCCCCTTTTATTTATTTATTTTAAATTTTGTGACAGGGTCTCAAGTTGCTTAGGCATTTCTAAGTTGCTGAGGCTGGTTTTGAACTTGAAATCCTCCTGACTCAGCCTCCCAAGTCTGGGATTACAGGTGCACTCCACTGTGCCTGGCCAGTCTTCGGAAGTAGTACTTTCCTGTAGTCACAGTAAGAAGCATTACATCAAGCTAGGAATGGCAAGTCCCTACTATTCATGGTACCCTTCAGACATCCAGGACCCATCACCAACCATCACTACTGCTCTTTTTGTAGAGCTCAGAGAGCTTTACAGTTTTTCTCAGTGCACTACTACAGACAGCTACCACTTGTGGGATGGAGCTGGCATTCAAGGTGGCCTGGTTGCCCTTTTACACTGGGCAGATAGTCCCTGTTTCCTTTATGTGTGAGTTCAGGTACTTCATCCCTGACTGAGGACCCTGGAAAAATGCCGTATGAGGGGCCTGTAAAGATCACACAGCCCAACTTGTCATTGATTAACCTGAGACTCAGGAAAAGTGAAATTCCCAGTGGCAAAACAAAGACATGTTCCACAGAGTCATGTTACCGCTGGGCCACAACTCCAGTTGAAGGTGCATAGTCTTCATCCGGGTGCTTGTGCTGGCTGTGGAAAGGTGCCCTATTCCCTGCTATTCACTTCAGGCTCCCAGGCAGCATTGCTGCAGGCATTTGTGGTGGGCGCTTCTTTGGACTTTGTTCCTAGACCAGGGCTTTGTCTTACCTGCATGCTGCTGCTCCATGCTCCGTTCTGGCTGTGCCACACTGTGCAGTCTCCTAAGAGGCCCCCAGCCAGGTGGGCTCTCCTGCCAGGGAGTCTTTTGTTCCCTTGGCTTATGTGCATGCCTTTGCTGACCCCTCACGGTGTCTGATGCACACCCACACTGGCACCCTCCCTTGCTTGGGTCCCAACGTAGGGCTGGATGTTTATAATAGCCCCCCGTACTAGTCACTTTTAGTTCTGTTCACGTGTCTGCCCATGAGCCCAAAGTCCACTCCAAGAGCACCCATGTCAATTTTTCTCTTATTCTTTCCATATTCTGGGTGCTTATGAATGAGTAGACTTAAATGCAATTTAAAGTTGGAAAAGGATGAATGCAAGAATACTTTCTTCGGGGCTGGAGCAGTGGCTCAGCGGTTTTGGCGCTTGCCTGGCAAGGACGAGGACCCGGGTTCAAACCCCAGCACCATGTACACAACTGAGTGTTGGAGCAACAAAGGCCATGTGAAAAACTAAATAAAGTTGCTTCTCTCTTTCTCTGTCTCTCTCACTGTCCCTCTCTCTTAAAAAAAAAAAAAAAGAATACTTTCTTCTTGATCTAGGCAGTCATTAAACACCCATAGTCTCTTTCTACAACCTTCTACAGGAGACTGTTGTATGTCCTTTATTTGAAATAAGGCAGAATTAATGTTGAGTTCCTACTGTGTAGTAGCACTGATGGCCTGCCACTTGAACTCCTAAAGCTAAGGACTGTTGGGCAAAAGATCCTTTTTTTTTTTCCCCCTTCTTTTTTGGTGCTGGGGATCAAACCCGGGGCCTCATGCATGCTAGGCAAGTGCTCTACCACTGAGCTATATCCCACCCCTCCATGTTACTGAGGGCACTTTCCACTACCAGTTATAAAATGTGGCTTAGAGAGGTATCAACAAGGACACTCATCTGAAGTCCTAGGTTGGTTAATTCAGTAGCACTGTTCCATCCTTTTGCTGTCTTCTCTTTGTGTTTTGTCTTTGAGCTTGTTGCCCTCATCAAAGCCTGGCTGCAGCCGCTCTCAGCATCAATCCAAACATGACAATATCTACAGGCATGAAAAGAATCACGTACTTGTATCCTTTGAAGAACAAGGAAAACACAAAACTTCCTTCTAACCAAAGCTGACTTGCTCGTTATCTCATTGGTGTTAGAATAGCTTCATGCACCCATGTCTAATTCAGTAACTGGCAAAGGAAGTGGGACCACTGTGATGGGTTCAGACCAGCCAGGAAATAGCCTTGGGGCTGGGGCTGAGGAATGGCTTTCCTGAAGCACTTGCTCTGGCTATACTGGAATGGAGAGTGTGGAGTGTGTGGAGGAATCACATTGTCTGGGCCTGCCTTAGTCCAGGGGGCAAGTTCATCCACACTCCCCTATGTTTGCTCATCCCCTCCATACCTGCCTCAAGGTGATAGCCTTGTGGCACAGGAATATTTCTAGCTCACAGATCCTAAATAAAAGCTCAGTGACATTTAGGACATAAAGTCATTAACTGATAGCGCAGTGCTCCAAAACTTGAATCTATGTGATGCAAAACCCACTTCCCAACCTCACACTTGCTGCCTTTGGCTGTGAATGTGTAAATGTTTTAACAAAATCTTTTTCATATTTTGCCCCATAGCAAAGTCTCCATATCCCAATCTTCTTCAACTGAGCTCACCATAAAAAGCTGGATCAGAGATCTACTTCATCAGCTCTTTTTGATTTTCCCCAGGGAAGAGAGAGAGACAAACACTTGGAGAAGGCAGATATCAGCATTAAAGTAGAATGGAGGTTTAGGGGGCAATAAAGCTGAATAAAAAACAACAGGATCTTGGAATCCCTGAGATGAGGCAGGAGGAGATAAGGGATTTAGACGCATATCCTACTAGGGGTTTGCAGTGTTCTGATGTGGAACTGTCTGGACAGAGTTTCAACTGTGCAAGTCTATGTGTTGGGAATGGAACCCAGGAAGAGAGAGTGACAGAGAGAAAAAATCAACTTTATTTTTTCCTCTGGCCTTTGTTTCCTAGACACTTAGTTGTGTATGTGGTGCTGGGATTTGAACCCAGGTCCTTGCGCCTGCCAGGCAAGCATGATACTGCTTAGCCACTGCTCCAGCCCACATATTGACTTCTTGAGTAGTGCTCAAATCCCTGTTCTTTCCTGGTCTTTTTGTAGTCTCTGGACCTAATAGCCTCAGTTCATGTTTGGGTTTTGCCAGAAGACAAAAGGCCTGTGGTGAAAAGAAAACAAAGTCAAGGAACAGATTTTTTTTTTTTTTTTTGTACTGGGAATTAAATCCAGAGGTCATTTCCTGCTGAGCTACATTCCCAGCCTTTTTTAAAATTTTGAGGCAAGATCTAGCTAAGTTATTGAGGCTGGCCTTGAACTTGCAATCCTGCCTCAGCCTCCCAAGTCTCTGGGATTACAAGTACGTGCCACCACACCCAGCTAAAGAACAGGATCTTTAACATTTCAACTGAGCTAAGTCTTAGCTCTGATATTTAATTGTTTTGTGACACTGGATGAATAACTCAGCACCTTGAAGACAGTTGCATCCACAATGGAATGGGAAAAATAACACCTGATTCGTAGACTTGCTTTAGGGTCATTTGGCTGATGTAAAGTGCCAAATGTCTTCTCAGGCATATCATAAGCCCTCAACCTCATATCATTGGGAGGCTCAGGATGCCTTGCAGACATTGGTGAGAGCCTTCTGTCCAGGTACGGTAATGTCCTTGTAGTGTGATCAGGGCAGTCACCAGGGACCCCTCTTGGAAAGGCCCAGCACTTAGTTTAATGCTGTACTATTGCCATCTTGCAATTCTAAATTTCTGACCAAGGGTCCCACATTTTATACTGTGCTTGCAAACTATGTGGCCAGTCTTGAGGAATGGCTTCAGCTCAGGTCCTTCTGTTTTGCAGCCATTCTACCACTGATTTCCTAGAGAATAACTTCCTTGGAATTAATACATAATTTACCCATAAATTAGGGTTAGCATCCTGTGTATGTTTATTTTTCTCTTCTGTTCTGGGGTAATCTACGCACCTGCCTCCAAAAGGGATACTTTCTATTTTATGTAATATATGAAGTCCTGAGAAATTGTGATGGGGTAGTTAGTGAAGTAGAATGATGATATAGGATTTAGGAATCAGGGCAAGATTCAGGTTCAAAGCCCTGCTAAGCCCTTTCTGGCAGAGTTCCTTGAACAAGTTACTGTGTCTGTCCTGCTGGTAAAATCTGTGTTGCATGGAAATTATATTGTCATTATTGGTTAAAAAAAAAAATTCTCAGGGGAATTAAACAGGTAATTTATGTAAAGCGCCTTTCAGCAAAAAGTCTGGAACATAGTAGGTGCTCAATCACCATTAGTTCTTACAGTTCTTGCCAGAAGTAACAAAAATCTGGGCACTAGGACTTACAAGCCCTGTTGCTACTAAAAAAAAAGATTTATTTTTTCACTACTGTTTGGGGAAAGGCATGTGCTTCATAAATATGTATTGGAAAGTACTTAGCAAATGAAGAGAAATAATAAAAATATGTCAAAGTAAATAGCTCCTATAAATATGTCACTTGGTAGACAAATTAGTGTTTTATTACTACTAAATACTATTGCTCACTGAAAAGGATTTCAGATTACTTGCACAATGGGTACATTATTGAGTGTCTCTCTGGAAAGGCACGATAAAGATGAAAAATAGTGATGGTGATAATGCCTGAGGTGGAGAAAGGAGGAGTGTGGGTAAATGCAGCTCCGAGGCCTCCTTGCTTCAGTGATATGCACATTATCTAGCAACATTCCAATGATTTAGCCATAATATGGACCAGAGGGCCCAGAAAAAGATTTCCGTGGGATGTCATCAATCCAGACTCCAAATTACTGGGTCCAATTAGTGGATTAAATGCACTCCCTTTCAGAAAACAGAACTTAGCTTATAAACCAAATTTACAAAAAGGACACTTCTAGGTCTCAACTCACCCTTATTTTGGACCTGTTAAATCATCTGTGGGTATAATTTATATGCAGAGGAGAAGAAATGTAGTGGAGGATGCTATGCCTAGATCGCTGCTCAGGAATCTACTTCAGAAATGAAAGGACGGTCAGTGTCAGCATCTCAAGAGAAAAGGAATCAGAGAAGGAAAAGAGGGACAATATCTTTGTGGGGGAAAATAAAGCCCTGGAAAGAAGCAGAAAATACAGGGAATTGCATCTAAGAAAGTTACAGAAAAAGGGGGCTGGAACAGTGGCTTACAGCACTTGCCTCTTATATGCAACGATGTGGGTTTGAACCCGAGCACCATGAACACAACTAAGTGTAGGAGCAACGAAAGCCACGTGAAAAACTAAACATTGATCCTCTCTCTCTCTCACTGTCCTCCTCTCTCTCTCTCTTTTTGTTTTTTTTTTTTTAGAAAGAGGGGACAGTCGGAGAGAGAGACAGAGAATCAATGTTTATTTAGTTTTTCACATGACTTTCATTGCTCTGAGACTTTGTTGTGTACGTGGTGCTGGGGTTTGAACTCGAATATTTGCACATGGAAGGCAAGCACCATAAGCACTGAGCCACCACTCCAGCCCCTGTCCTTCTCTCTTTAAAAAAAAAAAAAAATCGATTCTGTCTCTCTCTCTCTCCCTCCCTCCTCTCTCTCTTAAGAGAGAGAAAGAGGATCAATTTTATTTCATCTGGCCTTTGTTTCCTAGACACTTAGTTGTGTATGTGATGCTGGGGTTTGACCCTGAGTCCTTGCACATGCCAGGCAAGCACTCCACCGCTGAAGCCACTGCTCCAGCTCCCCCACCTTAAAAAAAAAAGAATGAAAAGAAAAGAAAAACAGTACGCAAATAACCAGGTAGGGAAAAAGATGGGCACATTTAATTCAGGTATAGGAAACTTCTGGAAAATCATTCTTTCCATGAATTCTAGGTGGGGGAAAAAGTGGTTTTGCATTCCAGCTTCTGTGTATGGTTCTGGGTGAATTACTGAATATGGAGATACTCAATGATAACATGAAAATAGTAGCACTCAATCTGTTGTTTTTGTTTTGTTTTTTTCTTTTGGTACTGGGAATTGAACCCAGGGGTGCTTTACCACTTAGCAACATCCCCAGCCCTTGTTATTTTTTATTTTGTAAAAGGCTCTCCCAAAGTGCCCAGGCCGGTTTCAAACTTGCAATTTGCCCGATTCTCAGCCTCTGGAGTAGCTGTGATTACAGGCACCAGTCACAACACCGCACTTATGGGCTGATTTGAGGATTGGAAATAATGATACATATAAAATAACAAAGCCTGGTGCATATATTTTTATTTCACTTTTCCTTATGAAATTCCTTATTTTAAAATACAAAGCTGGGGGGGGGGGGCTGGAGCGGTGGCTCAGCGGTTTCGATGCTTGCCTGGCAAGCGCTAGGACCCTGGTTCAAACCCCAGCATCAAGTACACAACTAAGTGTTAGAGCAACTAAGGCCATGTGAAAAACTAAATAAAGTTGTTTCTCCCTTTCTCGGTCTCTCTCTCACTGTCCCTCTCTCTTTAAAAAAATAAAAAATAAAATAAAAAAATAAAATACACGGGGCTGGGGATGTAGTTCACAAGGGTTGAGGCTCTGGATTTGATCCCCAGCACAACATCAACAAAAATAAACAAATAAATAAAATACAAATTGCTCAGAAAAACTCGAGGAACCTAAAGCATAAGAAAATTGTGTCCCTAGACTCTAGTGAGAGGAAGGATTAGCATTTATATAGATTATTTTCATGTCTAGGCATCTTCTTAGCTCAGGTTGGCTAATTATCCCCTATGCTACCCTGGTGCACTATAGTTTAGTAGGTACTTGGTACGTTAGGTCATTTAATCTGCAGGCCAACCTGCACTTCTGGGATGAGAGAGTTCAGAAAGGTTAAGTGCCTTGCTGAAAGCGTACCCAGCTGATGAATGTCCCAGGTGGTTTCCTTGGCGGGGTCATCTGCAGCCTATCAAGCCTTCTCGGCAGCTTCCTTAGCTTCCTAAGGGGAAAGCACTAATCCCAGGGGTTTAGACTGGGAGATACTAGAGGAGGGAGGTGCCCGAGCGCGAGCGGAAAAGCACGGCTCTTGATGACCCACAGCCCTGCTCCCCACACCTCTCAGCTGTGGAACCTCGACCAGCCTGGTTTTCTTCAACTGTGGGTTGGGGAATCATCGCCCGCCCGTAGCACTGCGGTGGGGAGCGCTGAGATACCAGAGGGAGGCAACTTCCAAACCCTGACTACGAAACGAATCCAGAGACGTCGGGGACTCGCTCAAGGTCATCACGCCGGGGCTCGGCCCGGCCGAGGCTGAGTTCTGAGACCCAGGTAACAAGGAACCCAGGAAGCCCCGCCCACCTCCCTCCGGCCCCGCCCCCAGCCTCGGCTCCGCCAGGGGGCGCGCGCGAAGGGCGTGCTCTAGCCGCCGCGCGCCTCGTGCCTCTCTATGGTGGCGGGGCGGAGGCGCGCTCCCGGGGTGGGCGGGGCGACCCGGGGGCGGGGCCGCGCGAGGGGCGGGAGCGGCCGGGCCAGGCCGCCAGGGGATGGGTGGGGGGGCAACTTCCTGGGGCCGCCGGTGAGGATGTCGCGACCGACCCCCGGTGCCCCTCAGCCCCGGAGACGACGCCGCCGCGGCGGAGCCCGCAGCCCCCCTGTCTGAGGCCCTGGCCCGGAACGGTCTCTGCCCTCCTCTCCCAGGTGTGGGCCGGACAGGCGGCCGCGGCAGGTGAGGCGGCGGCGGCCGCGCTGGGGTCCGCGGGGCGCCCGGCCTGGGGTGGGGGCTGGCGGGAGGACCCCGGCCGCTCCTAGGCCTCGGGTACTCCACACTGTGGTCTGGGGTCGCTCGCTCCGTGTGGGGCCTGGGACTCTCCCCGTCTCCAGGGTCGGGGGCAGCACCTTCCTCGCGGGAAGTCTCCGCGTTCAGAGTGGCCCACCTCTGCCCCATTGAAAGTGCCCTCGAAGCATTTCACCCGTGGGGGCGGTAACCCAGGAAGTGTGTCTCCGACTGTCTCCCGGCCTTAGAGACCGGCAGGTCCAGCGGGCTTGTGGGGAAAAGATTCCTCTTTGTAGGGCAGAGGAAACTGAGGCAGGTCCGTGGCGGCTGCTTGCTCCTTTAAAGGAACTAGCTTGGCCCCTTCCTAGTTTAGGAGCTGTTGAAAGAGAGGCTTGGAGCGTGGAGGTTTGATGGAGAAGTTTGGGAATGCAGTTCTTACCCCACGGGGTCCACGGTTCCTTCTCCTGGGAGTCGTCCTCTGTTCAAGATGAGTGAGAGGTCGCCACTGCCGCACTGGCCACGACAGGGAAGTAGGGCCTCTCCCCAGCTGGCTGCCCAGGAGACCTTTGACCAGCATGGGAAGTCTTGCTAGACCAGGGGAGCCCGGAGCCTCCGTGGGTATCATTCTCTCAGAGCTTGATTTCATGCTGGCAAAAGAGACAAACAACAGCTTATCTTTTCCTTTTTGTTGGTCTGTCATTTTTTTCTAGGGTGGGGGGGACCTGCTTGTGTAATCAAGGAAGAGTGGCAGGGAGTGGTGATGCACGCTGTAATCCCAGCGGCTGGGGAGGCTGAGGCAGAAAGATTGCAAGTTCGAGGCCAGCCTCAGTAATTTAGTGAGATTTTTATCACAAAATAAAAAGGACTGAGGATGTACCTCAGTGGTAAAAGTGACCCTGGGTTCAGACAATCCCTGGTACCAAGAAAGAAGAAAAAAAAAAGTACCACCCGTCTATCACAGGAAAGGGTTATTGTTAGCTTGCAAATAGGGCTTTGCCCACAACTGTCATTTCGCTCTGGGTATAGGCCAGAGTGAGAGCTGAACAAACACCCCAGGGTACTTATAGCCTTCTAAGAAAGCAGTAAGTTCTTTTGCATCCTTTTGACTGGTGATTTGGAGGACAGAGCTACCGCCTTTGAGATCCTTGTGGTTCATGTATTGTACCATTTTTCTAGGAATAGGAATAAATAGTCAGGGGACATGGTCCTAGGTTGAATTTGGATATAGAGATCTAGGACTGGTCACTGGCCATATTTCTTTTCTGTTTAGGGGATTTCAGAGTGGACAATTTTACTCTCTTCCCTGATTGAGTTATCTTTCACATTCAAGAAAATAGATGATGGAAAACATTTCTGAAACCTTATTGCATATTTCCTAATTCTTGGATTTTAGTACAATTCATAAAGTTATGACTTATTTACAGGTATTTTCTTCAGTTTGAAAATGTTTGTAATTTTGTATAACAATTGCAGATTGATGTGTTAGGACTAATGATTGAAGATGTATACGTCATCTAGGATACACATTTAAACTCTACTTTTTTTTGATATTGTATGTTTTACTGGATTTTGTCTATGTAATTATAAAGAACAGCCTATTAAAACTTCTCATATTGATCAGCTGTTATCCTGACTGTTTACACTGGAATCAAGGATTGTAAATCCTCCAAATTGACCACTAACCAACTACTAAAATGAACACAAAGAGAGTTGTTCTCAGAACGCTGAACAATTTGTTTTGAAACTTTCTCTTGGCCAAGCCAATTCATATAACTGCCTAATGACATCTAATAGGAATACATATACTAAGAGGAGAAGGCATTTTCGTTGACCAGTGTATAAGAGGACAAAACAGTAACACCAACAAAAAAAGGATACCTTTTCTAATTACGTGTGCATTGTGATAGAGCCACTCCTTTGTGTCACCCAGGACTTTGTGAAAATACCTACAGAAACCTAAGAAGTGTTAGGGGGACTAATTCCACCTTGATATTTATTCTTGTAATAGAATCTGTATTACTGCTATTGTTTTAATGACAGGGACATTTATTGATTTATTTTTTGTTACCAGAGATTGAACCCAGGAGTACTTAACCACTGAGCCACATACCCCACCGTTTTTATTTTTTATTTTGAGACAGAGTTTCACTAAGTTGCTGAGGCTGGCTTTGAACTTGCAATCCTCCTGCCTCAGCCTCCCAAGCTGCTGGAATTACAAGCGTGTGCTATCACGCCCAGCCAGATATCAAACTTGTGCTGACTATTCTGTTTATGTTTGGAGAGGAAAAGATTTAACCTCTGTACCTTGGAAACTCATAGCCTCTGTAATACAAAGTTAAGGTGTAATTTAGAGTTTAATGAGAACAGATGGTTTAGATTGCCATTGGTGAAGTCTCCAGGGAAGAGCTGCTTCATTTTTATTGTTGTTTGGTAATGATTACTAGTTTGGTGATGGTTACTAGTGGTGGTTGTTATTATTGTAGTACTGGCGAACTACTCAGAGCCTCCTGCATACTGAACACACACTACTACTGAAAGACACCTGCAGCCCCTTGGTTATTTTTATTTGATAACTGGTTATTGGAAATGGTTACTTGATGTTTATATAAGAATTTACAATTATAAGGACAGTCTTTTCATATACAAACGCCACATTCTCACATTCTTACATAGGGAAATGACCTGGTCATTTTGTTTTGTGACCTTATAGTCATGGTGGAACTTTAAAATCCTAAAAATAGTGGGACTCTTAGTAGAATATCCTGTTATATCACACATAAAAGCTGTCTCTGGTGAAGTAATAATTGGCCTCCTGTGTTAATAGACCTGTTCTTTCTTCCTGTTCCCAGGACTTAACAGCTGCCATGCAGGTTGGGACAGTGGTTTTATCTTAATTCTTTTATGCCAGTCTAAGTTTAAACCCATGATCCTTTCTCTTCGTTAAGATTATCATGAAGTTCTTCCTTTGTTTTTCTTATTCAGGCTAAATGTTCCACTTTTTTTTTTTTTTTTTTAAAGAGAGGGACAGTGAGAGAGAAGGAGAGAATCAGTTTTATTTAGTTTTTCTTGTGGTTTTCGTTACTCTGACATTGTTGTGTATGTGATGCTGGGGTTCGAATCTGCGTCCCAGCACATGCCAGGACATCGCCATAACTGCCGAGCCACCACTCCAGCCCAGTGTTTCACATTTTTGGCACGTTTGAGCCTGTTTACATCGGAAGTGGAGCTAAGAAGTTGGTAAGAGAATATTGCCTATTTTAAAACATTTTCCTTTTGTAAAGCAAGCATCAAATCTGCTTCCTTCTGGGAGAGAACTGTTTGAATCTGATAGGAAAAAAGAGCTGGTTTTTCCAGCTTTCTACCAATAGGAAATCTTCATTAACTTTTTCTTTTTTCTGGTTTTGCCAGTACACCAACTAGTCACTCTTAGTGAATTATGATCCAGTGACATAGAAAGATCCAGAAGTTTCCTGAATCATCAAAGGCAGGTCACATTGTATTCATTGCAGCTTTAGCCTTTTTAGCTTTGTTTTATTGCAGGGAGTTACCAAAGGACAGCCACTCCTTGAAAGATTCTCTACCAGCATTTTGCCACAGAGTCACTCAGGCGTTCTTTTAAAATGCAAATTTCCCAGCCCCACCTCCTGGAGATTTTCCTTGAGTAGGTAAGTGATGGCCTGGAACCTATATTTTAAAACTACCCTTGCATCTCCAGTATTTCTAGAAAGCTCCACAAGTGCTTCTGATATGCAGCATAGTTCGGGAACTACTGTTTTATCGCACCCCCCCCCCGCTTTTAAAAAATTATGTATTTTCTGTTTATCAAGCTGTATGGAATTTTGAAAACTGGGGGGGGTTCTTGTCTCTTTAATTATTGAATTGAAATTGTATGCACTGAAACTATAAATTCATAGTCCCTCTAATAGAATCATTATGCTATTCACGATGTTTGATTTGCTAGAATGGCCTGTTTTCCTAGTCATGACAGATAACAAAGAGCTTTTATAACCTTTATATAAATCGCTTTACAGCAAGGCCCCTCTGTTGTATTATCTATCAGGAGTCACAAGGGAGAGTTTTTGGTGAAAGTAGCTTTCTTTATCTCATGAGTGATAATGTAGAAACAACTGGAGGTCTGAATAGGTAGTCAACCTAGTTTTGATCAGTGTGGGTTTGGAGAGATGCCTGGGAATTCTGTACATAAGATTTTAAAATAAAACCAGTGTACTGGTTTTCATTTTTCACAGCTGAAACCCTCATTGAAAATAAGTGCTTAATAAATTGTCAATAAAATTTAGTCACAGGTTCTTTGCTGAGCTCAGGGAAGGAAGAAAAATATCTGAAACCCAGAAGCATCTGAGTTAAAACAGAATTAGGTACTAGATAAGGGAGGGAGTTGAATTTGGGTTTAGGAAATAGACTAATCTGGGTTTTGTTTTTTTTTTTTTAAAGGAGTTGAGTAGTTGTACAATCTTAAATGCATATAAAGTAACAAACAAGATAAGCATTTAATCCTAAATCATAGTTACCCCCATGTTGCCCACACCCCAGTTTCTTGATTCTTCTATATTCCCCTATAGCAAATATAAATGTCCATGTACATATATGTATAAGAAAACCTGCTTTTGATTCTGGCTCCTTCATTTCCTGGCTGTGCTACCTCATGCCAATTATTGAACTTTTATGAGGTTTATTTTCTTCATCTGCAAGATGAAAATATCTGGTAGGATTGTTTTGTGGGGGGTTGGAGCAGTGGCTCAGCGCTTATGGTGGTTGCCTGGCATGTGCTAGGACTTGGGTTTGAACCCTAGCATCACATACAGAACCAAGTGTTGAAGCATTGAAAGCCACATGAAAAACTAAATAAAACTGCTTCTCTCTCATTGTCCTTCCTCTTCAAAAAAAAAAAAAAAAAAAAAGGATTATTTATACATTGTAGGCAATTCAATGTTTTTCCACTTTTTCTACAGGATCTTTATTCTGTAGGTTTAAGATGTCTTTCTAAATCAGCCCTTATATTTCTTTCCAGGAATTCTACTCAGCTCCTGTAGAAAGTGTATAGGAGTGTGAGGACTAAAGAACTAGAGAATACGAGTAAGAAAAATGAGTCATAGGACAATTAGCAATATTTAAAGTTTTTTTTT